>PVLD010009508.1:0-76631 GCA_004027595.1 Dinomys branickii | reverse complement strand
CAGCTATTCCCCTTCTGGGTATTTTCCCAGAAGATCTGAAAACATCATATCACTCTGATATATGTGCACCCATGTTTATAGCAGCGCAATTTGTAATAGCTAAAATGTGGAAGCAACCCAAGTGTCCATCCACAGAAGACTGGATTAAAAAACTGTGGCATTTTTATATAATGGAATATTATTCAGCTATAAAGAAAGAGAGTTTTGGGGACTTTGTAGGCAAATAGTCAAAATTGGAAACCATACTCATAAGTGAAATAAATCAGTGGTACATGAGCAGGCAACGTATTGTGTCACTGGTGTATGAACCTGAGGGTGGGAATAAAAACTAAGAGACATGAAGGAAATCTGTTCAAAAGCAAGGAACAGATGGGACGAGGGAAAGGAGAAAAGAAAGAGGCACAACTTAATGCTAAGGAATCATTGATGACAGGTTATTCGATCAATCTTGTATGTCTGCATGTGTTATCCTGAACACACATTTTGAAGATATCAATTTGCAAAGCAGCAACTACTGTTGGTTTTCTGATGCTTTGTCTATAAGTCAATTCTGATCTTACTGTTATTGTACTACTTTGTGCCTCTTTCTTAATGCTTTCCTGTTTCTTTTCTTTTTTTTTTTTCCTGTTGTTGAGATGATTAACTGTTTGACCAATTTCACATGTCTGTATTTGTGTTCATGAATATACACTTCGAAGATATCAATAGGTAAAGCAACAACCATTGTTGAGTCCATGTCACATTGTCTGTAAATCAATTTTGATTGTACTATTTCTTATGCTACTTTGTGTCTGTTTGTTAATATGTTTTTGTGCTTTTACTTTTAAAATAAAAAAAAGATACAAGATATATAAACTTAGCAACATCTCCTATTCTTTAGATTCATAATATAAAGCTTAATAAGAATAAAGAAAAACCTATAAAATATTCCCTGCAACAACCTCCATGTGCCCTTTCTAGTCTATGGTTCTCACAGTTAAAGCGGGCAAAGGAAGTCTGGACCAAATAAGCCAGAATCACATATCAAACTGATAGTTTTTGATAGATAAAACATTTCTCAGTATGAATCCCAGAGATATCTAAGCGTCAGTGGGCATTACGTAGCTAAGAAAATATCAGTAGACAGCCTATTTGTAAAACTTTTTGACTGGAAATTTATCTTTTCTCTCTCATCAAGTTTCTTTGTACATAAAATGGTTATTGCTGCTGGTGTTCTAACATATGCTGACCGACTGCAAGGGTTTCACCTAAACAAGGTAACTATTATTATTGAGAAGGCTGCCAGGAGGGAGAAAACAGATAGGTGGGCCACTGATGATTTCATTTAATCTTAAACATCATGAACCATTCAAAGTTAGACCTCAGGTTTACATCTGATCTTCCATCAGCTACTTGAGCAGTGAGCAAAGTGTTTCCAAGGACTGTCAGTTTGTAGTTGGTGCAGGCAGGGCATCATTGTCAGGAATAGAAATGCAGGCAGACAAGGGGATGTTTATTTTAGATCATTTGTTCTGACAAGACTGTCGATTTGGACTTACTGCAACTCTGGGTTAAGGGAAGCACTAAAAGTGACTGCAGGCAAATAAAACCCCTGAAGCGGGCTTCTGGGAAGGAAGCCTATTGTCCTCATCAAGTCTTCTTGGATTTATCCAGTTAGCTTTGAGCTTGCAAAAAAGGGAAATCAAACTCTATTTTCAGAACTTGAGGTAATAATGAAATACTAATGGCAACTTTTTGCATCTGTGAGAAAAGGGGAAGGAGGTGACCTCAAACTACACATGTATTATAAATGCCGTAGCAAAGTTAAGTGATTAAAAGAACATTAGAAAAACTCCGTGAGGAGCAGATAACAAGGTACCAGGTGCTTTTGTTGTTGTTCACAAAAACAGAGTAGAAGTTAGTTCACATCTGGTTTTCAGTCTATATGGGATCAGTATAAGGTCTTATAAATAAATAATTCTGACGCTATGGAAAGAAGGGAGCCTTGCGCGGAGAAGGAAATTAAGGTGTGTTATGTACATGTAACCAACCCTTCAGGGAATGTGATCGTCACGTACTGCAAACATGTACTAAGGAAAGTCAAAGACATAGTAAAGTAAAGACTGGTAACAGGAAAAGAAGAATTAACAAAAGTCAAGATCAAAACTCGAGTAAAAAAAAATCAAGACAGAAGTATTTCTTGGTCAGTTGGCAGCACATATTGCTAAAGTATGATAAATGAGTTCTGATTTTCAAAAGCAATTACTTTGGACAAAGGATACAGCCATCACTTCCTTTAAAGCGATGAACAATGTGTTTACTATAAAATGTAATTGACCTTTAAAATTTTTAATGTAATTATTTTCTTCTAAGGACATAAATCTGACAGCCCCTGAGGATGGGAACGTTTCTCATTTTAAAGACACAGGCATCAACCACATTTTGCTTACCTATTTGTTTATTTTAAACTAAATCACTCTGAAAGGAAAGAAGGAAATAAAATATCATCAAATTGTCAGTCGTTCAGAGAGGACAAAGATGCTTGGAGCTAAAATAAGAGCTTCTGAAACACACTGACACTGTGATCATAGCTAAGGCATTATTTTTAGTTCTAACAGAGCGGATCACAGACTTAAAGGTATGTGCTGTAAACGCCTCATTTAATCTCTGATAGGGCATTTTACTTGGTGTGCTGTCTGGAAGGATCACTTGGATGGGGAATAAAGTGGAAAAAGTATTGTTACTCATTTTCTGAACATACAAAAATTTTAAGCAAGTCCATTTATTTATATTTCTTACAGAAATTCAAAGATCTAAGTCCTGAAGGCAAGTTTGCTACCCTGACCTTACAATCTTCTTTAAACATAGAGAAACCAGTGTAGTTACCTGGAATAAACGCAGTTATCTTGCTACAAAAATGCAAAAGCACATTAGAAATTCACCAGTCATGTTCTAGAGGAAATCCTGAGTACTTTCAAGAAATGCAAAAGGAAGAATTGCTGGGAAGGCCATTCAAAACTGTCTGATGCATGTGACCATCCCTCTTCAACATAAACACCGTTCATGTTGCCCATCAAAAACCTGTAGGCTCTCAGAACTGTAAAGATAACCATGTGGCAGACCCTCATTTTCAGATGTATGAACATTTATGAATGTCCCACAAACTCGTAACAGTCAAAATATTTAAAGCTCACTTTCTCCCTCCAAAGTTGTTCCATCTTTTATATTTCACATCTCAGTGCATATGGTCTCTTGCACCAACTCAAGCAAACTAGAAACTTCAAAGCAATTCTTAACCCTTCCCTCCCCACTACCATCTCATGTGGTCATGACGTCTCTGTCCATACCCTGGCTCCGTCTCTTGCTCATCGTTCTCATTTCTTCCCCTAGTCTATATTTAACGGCCCATTGCAACCACGCCACCTCAACTTCCGGACATCAGCCCCATCCAGCTTTAATTCAGCCTTTCATTGCTATTAGAAATACAAACATCACTGAATGTTCAAAGTAACCTTTCAGAAGAAATTTTAGTATTCTTAATAGAAAGCCGCAGACCACTTAGTCCCTGAGTCTGTACTTCAAAACATTTTTAATTAAAACTGGTTTCTACAACTGATTCATATGTTATCTAGTTTTAATTGATGGGTGAGTGTATCTGATTATTAATGCCTTTTTTAAAAAAAGATATGTAATATTTCATAACCCCTGGCACCGGTTGCAAAGCTCATCTGTGAAAATGAAACTTACAGTATTTTTAAACATGGATGTCAATTTGAAGTATATTGAAGTGGTTCCGCTAGACAAGAGCTTTGTATACCATAGGGGAAAACTCCTCTGCAGAGGAAGTAGCCCTCTCTAGAGAAAATGGAAAAGGGGTCCTGTTAACATCTCAGAGTAGCCCATTTCCTAGGGCACCATGGAAAACACAAATGTGATTTCTTAAGCTCTTCTCCAAGGACAGGACTCTCATGTAACATAAAATGTCTTACCATTCTTGGCTAAAAAAAAAAAAATTAAAATCCTCTATGGTGATCAGGCCAACAATAAACCAGATGATCTGAATTGAAAAGTGTTTACTAAAGAAAATAGAGCAATACCTAAGGTAAGTCAGGAGAATTTTTAAAAATTAGGACTTTGCAGTTTATAACCATGGACTTAATTTAGTTTATTAGTGAGTGAAAGCTGGGCAAATCCTTTAACCCCTCAGAGCTCTGGTTTCCTACTCTATTGACATGGGAAGAGTAGTTCTTGCTTTGGGAGTTTTCAACTGTTCTAAATAAAGAAAAGCTACATGAGGTAACAGGTTAAGTATCTATTATAGAGTGAATAGATGCTCAACCCATGACTGCAATTATTGTTGTTCTTTTTACTATACCTGTCCAAAATGCTGTTTTTTCTTCCTTAACCCAGAACATGACTACTGCAGAATTCACAGTTGATGATGATACATAACTCTAACAAGCTTTCTTATTTTGATTTCTAAGCCCAAATCCAATGAATAATAACAAAGTGAAAGACAGGAATAATGAAAATGGTGAGAAATAGTAGATAGAAGCAGGAAAACTTAAGGAGACATGTTGGTGAACAGACATAAAAACCCCAAATGTGTATTAGGACAAACAATCTTTACTAGCCCAGATGGACCTACCACATGGTGTACAAAGGACCTAGTGTGTTGTAACAGCCTTGGTTTCCTCTCTATAAAATGTACACAATCCTTGTACCTATGGCACACAAGTAAGTAAATAACGTTTTTACTGAGAAACACTTAGAACCATGTGTGAGCCATTGTAATTGAGGACAGAAGCACCTATCTGCCTTACTACAGTACAGGACCACCAATAATGTTTATTTGAAAGACTCTGTAATCAAAAATGTATTCATGCTCTGTATCCCCTATTTTAAAGAGAAATGTCATAGCTTTGAGAATTACTTTGATCAGAAATGTTACATTCTTTGAAAGACCTGGTGTTTAAAATTTCAGTTACCTGAAATTCCACCCAGAGTAAGAAAAACAAAATGAGATACTACATTTCGATTGTGAATGTATAAATTCATGTTATTTTTAGTACATTAAAAGACCATCTCCCCAAATGCCTTCAGAATTTAACAAGTAAATGGACTCTTTGAAAAGAGTTCTGGAACACTGCTATGGTGGCTTACCCTGAGGCAGGGAGAGGGAGAAACTGTGGGCAAGAGCGGACACGATTCCAATGCATGCAAGTGATATAAAGAACTCAGGTTTGCAGTACATGAGAGTGCCAGACAGCAGACCTCAGAAGAGGACTTCCCTACCTCGCACACGAATCTGTCCGAGAGTATTTCTTCTGTTTTCATAAAAGAAACTACAAAACACACCTAACCTTTCCTTATTTCAGAGGAGCAGGAGCAGTGATATTTAAAATTTTATAAAGGGAGGTGAAAATGACTTAAGACACTTTTGTGACTATACTTTCTCAGGCCTCTCAGGTCACTAGGTATTTTCAATTTAGAAGTTTTTTTCAAATAGTAAATTGCTCAGAAAATATAGCACTTAATTTTCAACTCCAAGGCAGAATTAAATTACTTTGCATCATTATTCATAACTTTGTTCACTGTATCTCATCAGGAGAAAGAAAATAAAAATTACATCAATTAATGGTTCTAATTGAGTCTAATTGTGACAAGAAGTTGGTATGAACTTCAATCTTTCAATCTTTGAAGTAAAACTTCCGAAGGAGGAAAGACATACCAGCCCTGTGGCAAAAAAATAAAAACACCCAAAGTTTGTACAACTCCTCATGGTGTACCACCTTTTCTCCTTTAGTTACTCCAATCATCTCAGCATATCTAAACAAAAGACTGTCTAACCCTGTGGCCAAAATGGTCAGCTGACAAGGTCTTTCAACTGCCTTTGGGAGCGCTAAATAAAAACCTGACAGATATTTCAATGAGATACTGACTTTATTTTCTAATAGAATCTAGGGGATTCTCTTAGCCTTCAGGCTTTACTCCCAGGTAGTAACCAATTTTTGAGACTCATAATTTCCAGCTGAAGATTTATTAAAAGCCTGATATTAGTGCTTACCTTTAAAAATATACTACAAACAAATCAAATGTGACAGCATATAAAAATAGCACACCACTGCAGTCAAGTACTTATCCCACCAATAAAAGCCTCTAGTAGCAGACAAATATAAATCCAATATAATTAGTTCAATAAATACTAAAAAAGCATCTCATGAAATTCCACCTTTTCTTAAGAATGGTAAAAATGTTGGGCACCCCTGATTGAATACCTTCAGTATACCAGATCCTAATCTAAATGGTTGGCATCCTGGATCATCTCACCAGCATTATGAAAAAATAGCCTCAGACACTCTAACAGTTAAAAATTAAAGGTACTAAGGAGCTTGCCCACCTGATTTCTGAAACTCATTTTAATTGAACACGATATACTAATTTAGTCACAGTTAAAAAAGGAATATAATAGTATTAACCTGATTGGCTACATTTACTTTAAATAAACAGCCACTATATATTAATGGCAAATAAGAAATCATTGCTTACTTTCACCACTATTATTTAAGATTATTCTATGTGCTCTTATCAATGCAATAAGATACCAACAAATGTAAAACAGATATAAATACAAACAGAAGCAACATTATAATTATATGACAGTACAACTAAATATCTACTCAGATTAGGAAGAGCTTTCTTTTATCAAAAGGGTTAAATTCTCTAAGCATAAAAGTATGAAAAGGAAGATATATGTGATATATTATAAAACATTAAAAACAACAAAATCAAAAGCAAAAACTAATAATTAAAGATACATTTTAATAAATATAGTGGGCCATGCTGCAAGAAAAGCTCGATAAAAACACAAAACAAAATCATGAAAACTTTACAGCAGATATGAAAAAAAAGAACATGAAGACCACACATAAAGATACTGACAACTTCTAAAGAAAACTTATAAAGAAATAAAGAATATAATATTTATAAAAGGTACAATATTTATAAAAGGTATCAAATTCATAAGTAATACAAGAGTATCATTTTACATATATAATATTCTCCATATCTATAAAAATAGCAAACATTTCATATATAATATTCAATATTTTAAAGTATGCACAGTACTGGAGCAATTAACTTTAGACAAGTAAATATCTCTAACTTCTCTGTTCAGAAATTTATCAATAAGTACAAGAATTCTTCAGCATTTCATACTCCTTGCTACGGGCTAAATATTTCTCTCCGAAAAGCATATTGACAGCTAATCCCCAGTGGGAAGATATCTGGAGGTGGGGCTTGTCAGAGCTGCTCAAATGATAAGGGCAGGGACTTCATAAGTGTGACTAGTGCCCAAAAAAGGTCTGAGACACATCTCCACCTCTGCCGCATGAGTACCACTCAAGAAGGTCCCACCTAAGAACAAGACAGTGAATCTTCTACACGTTGATCTTGGACTCTCCTACCTCCAGAACTGTGGTAAATAAATTTCTATTGTTAATAAGCTATATATCCTATGGTATTTTATTAAAGCAGCCAAAATACATCAAGACACCCTTTATTTAAATAATTTCTACAATTGAAATGCCTATTCATCAAAATTTGGACAAATTATATAAAATGATATGCTCGACGTATTATATCTAACACTGAAGAAATTGGAACTAGACTAACTCCTGAACAGTAGAGGAATGGTTAATTGTAGTTTATCCTTATGACAGATTAAGATAACTTCTAAAAAGTTGTATACTGCTCATTTAATTTAAGTGATCTATGTCAGTATATAAATGTCAAACTCCAAATAAGTATACAATATTTATATATAATACAATCCCAATTATGTATTTATATATTATGCAAAGAAAGTTTTAAATACATGATAATGTCAGCAGCAGTTATTTTATGTGGTACATCTTCATACTCATATATTTCTGCATTCTCCAAAGCATCTGTAAGAATTTGTATAATTTTACACTCTAAAAATGCTACAAATATAATGGGTCTACACTAATGATGGCCTGTGGGTGAATGATTTGAGACTCTCTTGTCAGCAAGAAGCTCCAGGATTGGTGATCTAGTTTCATGCAGACTTCTGTTCAGCTTTCACAAAGAAAACAGCTCTGATGACATGGTTGACATTCATTAGAGTAAACTAACGCCAATGGCCGACAGTGTGGCTCTGAGTGCAAGCATGCCTTTCATACTGTTTGGAGCCTGGCTTTCTCATGTCACACAGACTGTCAGTTCTGCCAAAAGAAGTAGGGAAAGAAGGAGTGGGAAGCCTAAGGTAGACAATTGCCAGTGCCTGTGTTTAAATTCTCGGCAATGTGTCTTTCAGTTTAATGATGAAACTGTCACTGAGACCTGGTCTGGTTTCCAATCACCCTCAGACCATTAGCTGAGGGAACCTACAGGAGCATGCTTCCCTGCCCGCGATATGTGTCAGTGTGCCCAATTCAGTGAATAACCAGTTCTCTCCCACTCTGCAAAAAAACAGTTAGAATTCATTAAACTCTGCTAAATGTCTTGGTAAGAATGCATGTGATTTCCAGTGGTTTCACACAATACTTCTAGACAAGCTTGTCCATACTTTGAGTAAACTTCTTTTCTATTGTAAATATCCATAGAACAATGTATGTATAGACAAACATAGACACATACATAGGAACCAGCCAACTACATTGTACAGGGGGATTCAGACACAGAGATTTAAAGTCTTCCAACACATGAAGATCAACAGTGCCTACCCAATTCAGCACACCATTTGTTTGTCTATGGCAGAGGAAACAGTAGTAGAACGAATCATTTCAAATTCTAAGCATTGATTATATTAAAGAAATAATTCTTTTTCATTTTAATTTTCATGTATTTTTCAAAATTTTCTCTCACTGAGTAAATATTAATCCTATAACGGAAAAACATCTTTAAATAGTTTACTGTTCTCTGCTCTTACAGAAACTAAAACCTGCAAGGAGGACACAGATCTTATGGCTAGTTATATGATAGTGTAAAGAGTTCTACGTATACAGTGCCAAGTTCTAGTGGCACTCCCAGAGGAGGACTAAGATTAATTCTGTTAGGAAGAAAAGCCAGGAGGACAAATGAGCTTCAAAGGGAAAGTGGTTTATTAAATGAGCCTTAAAGGATGAGTAATATTTTCATCTGATGAAGAAAAGCATTCCAAGAGAAAGGTCAGCATAAGGAAACTTGGACAAGAGCGAACAGAACATCCTTTGGGAAGGACAGCTGATCTAAAGTGGTAGTCATTGATGTGGGCATTACTTTCCAATTCAGTGTTTAACCCAGATTAATTTAAGCTACAACTGATGTCTTAGTTTAATGTGTTCCACATTAAATAAGACTATATGCTTCACCTGTCTCATGTAAAGCTTATTTTAAAAGGAAACATTTCAAAATTAAACAGATTTAAGTGTTTTGTAAATTTTCTTGATTTGTATTTTACATATTTCTTCTGAGAAATTATGATTCCTCACAGCTCGTTATTTCTCAGCAATTTGATTAAAGGTTCTGTAACTTTGTTAACTCAGGTGTAAAACAACATTATTATGCAGTTTCATGACATATGTGAGGATGTGAACTATAACATAAAAATACACAGTCATAGTTTCTGGCAGAAATTCTTTCAGATATTTTAGCCAGAGTCTTTATTGAATGAACACAAAGCCATTTAGGAGAAATCAATTGATGTCAACAAAACCACAAAAAGAAGACTGGGGCTCCAGTTCCTCCATTTACTAGACAAGCAATTGCAGCAAATGTAAGCTCTGAATCTGAGTTTTCCCATCTGTATAAGAGATAGAAGACTGAATTCCTTATTTCACAGAATTATTAAAATCACAGTAGACGAAACCTACCATAGGCTATGCAAGACCTTAGAGATAATATAGCTAGGTTTCTAAATTTTGCTCCAGAAAGTCCCACTCCGGGGCCCCTCATAACAAGAGGTAGGAAGAGTGGAGACAGCATCAAGCATATTATCGCAATGTTTAGGATTGCTTCTCTCCTATTCCCACTTTCATTTGCAGGGTCCTAGATTATCTGCACTACAACCTGGGTTCCAGAAAAGCTTCCCAATAAAGAACATGTCCAGTAGTTTAAAGGAGTTGAAAATCACTGGTTTACTCCAGTTGCCTGATTTTATAAAACTAAAACCTAGAAAAGTTAAATAATTTCTTTGGCTTTACATAACTATAAGGTGGCAAGGAGGGTAATTAAACCTAAATCTTTCACTTCCATTGCACCTTGTAAAGATAAATACACATTACATACTTACGTGGAAGTACTAAGAACTGGTACAAGTACATATGGACAATATTGCATTACTGCCCATTTACTCAGCAATATAAAACCATAGATCACTCACTAATTTGTATATTTATTTCATAAACATGAAATTGCAGATATGTGCCAGATGTTCTGAATACTGGTGTCAATACTGTGTAAAGTTCAGTGACAAGTTATGAGATCTAAGTTCAACACTGGAAAAATAATCTCAAGTTTTTACTCAAACTGAGGAATAAGAGAAAAGTATTATAAATTTGGTTATTGCCCTTGCAAAAGTACTTCTTCACTTTTACCAGCAAACACTAATCCACTTGTATCTAGGCCACTCTGAATTTCTTGTTGTTAATTTTTTCCTCCTATCAAATGTCCACACTACACTCATAGAATACATTCTACCCATTATCACCTTCAAGGAATTGCATACTGCAAACACTGCTTTTCTCTTTCATACAATTATTTTCTCCCTTTCTGGCAATCATGCAGCAGCACATAAGTATGTTCTAGTGTCTTCAAACCTGGAGATGTGCCTTCAAACCTATAATCAAATGCCACCAACTTCTTACTGTCCTTTTAAAGTAAATGTTTTTAGAAAGAGTTGTCTATAGTCACTATGACCTTTCCACTCTCACCTCCAGCTCATCTGTGGTAAAGGCGAGCCTCTATCTGTCCTCTGTATAATGTGGGAACAGGGATCTGTCTTCCACCATTGTCTCTGGCACTTGGAACAGCACCTACCCTATGTCTAAACTCAGTAAATATTTGTTGAATGAATACATCATTTAGAACTGTATAGCAAGTTAGTGAATTCCACAATATGTAGCTTGCCAATTTGTCGTGTATTTCTGAAATATTGGTCACAACATATAGCAAACTTTACTTGATCCCAAGTTAAATTATTTCAATCACTATTTGAAGATATCTGTAATGACCCAGAATGCTACAGTAAAGTTAATCTATAAATGTAATTTAATCCATACCAAAGTCGCAACAGGGTATTTTTGTATAACTTGGCAAAATTACTCTAAAATCCATTTTAAAGGATAAATATTTTACAATAACTAGGGAAATCTGACAAAGATGAATAATGTGCATAAATTGAACCACTAGATATAAAAATTGTGATACAAAATAACAGTAATTAAAACAGCATGAATTTGGCACAGGATGAGAGATCAGAAACAAAACATAAGGCTCGGAATTAAACTCTAATGTATTTGAAGATTTTATAAAAAAACAGATAGCATTTTAAAGGATGGGGGAAACAGTGGATATTCAATGAAAGATATTGGGACAACTGCCTGAACACTTGGTAAATACATAAACATCCATCCTTTATTCCTCATACTAAATTCTAAATATATACATAATAGAAAAATAAAATTCTGGAAAATATTTTTCTGGTCTTGCAGTAGGCCTTTTAAATAGATTAACAAAGCTAGTACCATAAAGAAAAATACTGACATTGACAGATTCAACTCCTTAAAAGTAATATGCATATACAAATAAACACATGAACCACATAAAACTAAAAAAAATTCTGTCAGTCAGATTAAAAGGCAAACAAGAGACTAGCAAATGGTTTTACAATGTGCATGTGACATAGAGTTACACAGGGCTATGTTTAACCAACAAGGAAAAGAGCATCCCCCACATGTAAACGGTCGGTGGAAATAGATAATCCATAAAAAGATAAATATAGATGCTTAGTAAACACATGAAAAGGTGCACAATCTTATTAGTAATGAAAAATGCAAATTAAAATCTAGAGTTTCCTTCACCTATTAGCCAGTGAAAATTTGAAAGACTGGCAAAATACACTAGCTTGGCAAGAGGATAAAAACTGGAATTCTTATGCATTTTCAGTGAGAGTTAACTGGTACAAGGTTTCTAGGAGTTAGTTTGGTATCTAATACATATATTCATTAAGAGAATAACCAGACAACTACTCCATGAAAGGTATTCTTTTGTAAAGTCATTTATAATTGAAAAAAATCATTAATAGGTTATTGAGTGTGCTACCACCAACCCATATAAGGAACTACCATGAGGAATCTAATTAAGGAGACCTACATGTAGAGAGAGATCTGTATGTTGAACCAAAACAGGGCTTGCAAAACCACTACAGCTTTTCAGTATTTCTGGCTCAACTCCCCTCATCTACCTTTATCCTTTCTCTGGGACATTCTCTCTTTCCCAGCCCCCAGCTTCCTCTTGGTCCTTAGTCTTCTTGATTTTCCATACTGTAGCAGAGAGGATAGTTCTACAGTGCTAGTAACTGATTACCTTATCGTCTCATTTCACACTTAAACATTATAATCGCCTACCACTGCTCAGCTGGCCACTCCTTGCCTAGTATAATCTCTTCTTACACTTCCAGCCCTCTCCCTTGCTTCTCCCCTGGGACTCTCAGTCCCAGTCCCAGTGCTCTCTTCAGTTCTGTTGTTCTGCCTTACCCACGCCAGCCTCGGTGCTCTATGCTTGTTCTCTGCTGGGGACCTTCTTGCCCACATCCTACCTCCCGTTGCCACAGTGCACATGTTAAGGTCTGTATACTCAGCACTCAGCACAAGTGTTTCCTCAGGGAATCTTCCCTACCATTATTCCTCATTGCTGCAAACAAGATAGGAGATTCATCCTGAAGAGCAGGATCACAGCCAGGGTCAAGTTTATAGCACCCTTTAGAAGTCGAAGGTCAAGAGCTAGATCCATCTTGAACCAAGAACTCTACCTCCCTGAAAGTTTTCATAATGAAGCCAGTTCTATTTTCCTCTTATATACAGTAAACTTTATGTTGCATTGATAATTCCAGGACACTCTACATGGTCCTAGCATAATTTTAATGTTTTAGGAAAATTTTATTACAAACCAAATTATCCCTTTTTTTTAGATTTTCTACTATGTATCAAAATGTACACCAGATCCATCCATAAGTACCTAGAAAACACAGGACAGATATGTTGCCCTTTTGATTATCAAGTAGTTTCCTGTTGGATGCTGTATTTTTAAAATTTGAAACTACAATGTCAGTAGTCACTGTTTAACTGTCCACTGAAAACCTAGGCCTATGGTTAAAATCCACCATTTCTCTATTCTGATCTCTTAGGAAAATGAAGTATATTGAAGGAGAAGGAGTTATGCTACATCAAGGTGGCTAAGGGTTTTATTTTGATTCGAGAAATTTACTCTGCATTTTGGCATCAAATACATATGATTAAAATTGTGTATAACTGTAGGCAGACTGGTACCTGTAGATCATGGGTAGTAGAATATTTACAGTCAGTATTTAGTCACCAGCTTGGTCATTTGGTTAAAGATAGGTCTGTGATTTTTAAACATTACTTTCCATGTTGTACCCACAAACTCATCTAATCTTTTTTCTAAAAAGTTACATAAAAATACCTTCTTGAAATAACACATTTCAGAGACAGCTGACATAGTGGAAAATGGGCCTGCACATGAATTTATATACATAATATAACTGAAAGAGGAAACTTCCAGGTGGTAAACCTTCCACAAGTTATTTGACATTTTTGGTACTGAGATACCTTACATTAATACAAGAAAGAAAGGAGAAGAACTAAGCCAAACTAACTGCAAGTCTCCACTTCCCTTCTCAAATGATCTTGTGACTTACGTAGCAGTCTGCCTGTGTCTCATAGCATTTATCAGATCCTACTTGTGTTTCATGTATCTGAGTTTTCTATAACCTTCTTAATCTCTCCTCCTCCCCTAAGTCTGGAACCTTGAAGCCACGGATCTTGTTTCATTAATTTGTACTTTCCTCGTATCTATTTAGTGGAATGGTGTATCTCCCAGGGCTCATTAGGATGTTAATCTTCCATGTGACATGTTAATGCTACTAAGAGAGGAACTTAATCCAACTATGAAGTTTAGAGGTCACACCTTGGAAATGTGATATGGTCATTCGGGTGATTGAATCTTAGTGGCTTTGGAAGAAGAAGGACCGGAAATATACAGACACAAAGAGACAAATACACTCCCTGATTTTTGCCATGTGATACTCTGTGCCTTGCAGAGCCTTGCTAGAAAGAAAGCCTTTGCTACATGAGGCCCCCAGACCTTTCAAGAACCATGAGCCAAAATGAACCTCCTTCCTTTAAGAAGTAGCCCTCATCAGTGTTACCGTTAAGATGTAACATGTCCCCCAAATCTCATGAATTTGGAAGGTGATTAGACTGTGGGGCACCGTGTTCATGTGCCGTTAGGAGGTGGGGCTGGATGGAGTAGTCATAGGGGATGCGATCTGGAAGGTGGTATTGTTGCCCAGGTCCTCCTCCTGTTTCTCATGTGGTTCTGTCATGCTGTCTCTGCCTTGGAGCCAGCCAACAGTGGACTGAAACTGTGAGTCAAAATAACCCTCTCCTCCTTAAATTGTCTGTGTCAGGTATTTTTGTCCCAGTGAGAGAAAAGTGACTAAAATACTCAGGTATGTCATTACAGTAGAAAATCACATTAATACACCTAATAAAATGCCTTGAAAGTCCAGGTGCTTGTAACATATAGAATCAAATAGGAACATGCAGGATTGAGCAGTCCCCTAATACCCAGTGCTATGGGCTGAATTATGTCATTCAAAAATTCATATATTGCAGTCCTAAGCCCCAGTACCTCAGAATGTGTCCTTATTTGGAAACAGGACCATTGTAAATGTAGTTAGTTCTTAAGATAAAGTCATAGGATAAGCTCTAATCCAATATGATTGGATCTATATCAAAGGGAACTTTGGACACAGATACACATGGGCAAGGAGACAGCCATGTGAAGAAGACAGAGATCACAGTGACACTCCTGCTCACCAACAAACAAGACTGCCACCTAGTAGAGAGGCCTGGAACAGAGTCTCTCCACAGCCTTCAGAAGGAACCAATCTGGCTGACACCACTGTACTGTGCTGCATTTCTAACTTTCACAAGTGAGATGGCAAATTTTTGTTGTTTAGGCTGCTTTGTGCAACTTTATTATTGCAATCCTAGAAAAGTTCAACCACTGTATCACCACTTGCTGCCTCAGGGGAATTAAGAGCCTACAGGTTGTTTACCATAGTCCTGCCAGAAATCTAAACTCATTGAGCCATTGCCACAGATGTCCTCATACCACTGCCTGTGCCAGAGAACTCTCACCTTGACTTTTTCTGAGTGGGCCTTGTAGTCTTCCAAAATCTTGTCTTTTCTTAGAATATCCCACCTTCTTGCCTTAATAGGAACCTGCCCTCCTTGGAGGAAACTGCTGTCTGGAATCTGCAGTCCTCTTTCCTGGACTCTATTCCATCATTCACACCTCTCATCCACAAAGCCAAGAGTTTCAGCTTTCCAAAACTACTTCTCCCTCTTTCCCTTGAAACATCTGCTTCTTAAAAGTTCACACGATAGTCTCCGCCTTCCTAATTATACCACTCACAGAGGACAGCAGAGACAAAACTGGCTGGATCTGTGATTTGGGCTTGACATTCCCTGTGATGTCACTTGAACAAATTTATTTACTTTTGTTAGCTTCATTTTCATCATCTTAAAAAGTGGAGATAATGATAATCTACAAAGCTCTTACAGCCTGGCGCTTGGTAAGCACTGAATAAACATTAGCTATTATACCAAATTTAAGATCTGAGCTGTCATCATTCTCTGCATCTTAATGACTGTTTGCTTTTTTGGTGACTTCTATGTACATGTGGATAATCCATCGCACCTCCTGACTTTTGGTCCCTTGATCCTCTTACCTCCAGCAACTTTCTCTATATCATCTGAGTCATAGATGATCCCGACCACATTCTAGCATCATTAACTCTAAACTTTGTGCCACTTCCAACTTCTGAAATTAAATAGACACTATTTTCTAATCACTGTTAATGTTTTATTAAATATGTTTTATATTTGTTGAAATACAGTCAAGTCTATTATTACTAAAATTATCTTTGTTCTCTATTAAAATTCTACAACCATATATAACTTTTAGTCTATAGATGCCATTCTAAATGGTCCAGAACCCTTTTCTACCACATTACTTCTTTCTGTGCCTTTACTCAGCCAGGTAAACTGTGCTAGCAAAAATTATAAAACCATTTAAACTAGTGCAGTAGATTTAACTATGTTGTAACACTTCCTTTGCTTCAGTTAATTATCCACACAACAGTAAGACTGCTCCTTCCAAATGCATTAATGGACATGGCTCTGGAGATTCTCACAGTATATAAGCAGCTGTCTTTGGCTATTGGTTCCATATCTAATTCCTAGTCATAGTCATTAGGCTTAATAATGGACATCTGTTTCAATAGGCAAATTGGCTCTATCTGATCCTTTCCTATGTTCTCAGGGTCTTTCCTGGTACCCTGGGGCCCCTCTAACAGCCATTATGATCTGAGTGGCCTATTAAAATTTTAATTTCTTTTTATAAAAGAAAAGCAAAAAAATTTTAAGCTCAACATATGCTTTTCTAAGTCTCAGAAAATACCCCCTCTAAGACTGTGCACCAGCCTTGGGGAAGTCTTATTTCCCATTCTCTCACCAAGCAAAGAGTCCCCACCCCTCTATGTGTGGATATATCACTGGCAAAGCAGGAGCAAGCACCTCAGATTCAACTCACTTTTTCCTTGGTAGCTACATTTTTTAAACTGAAGAAGAGTACTCTCGTGTTTAGCAGGCACTGCTAAAATTGCCCTTTCTTTTCTCAAGAGAGTATTAGTTCATTTAGAAAAATTATACTCCAAGTTGGAACCTATAAAAATCATTTTCAGAACTCCTTCTGTCTAGATATTCTTCTGGAAATCAATAATTTAATTTACTAAAAATTAGCAATTTTTTAAAAGCCTCTGAGGATGCCTTCACCTATTCTTTCTTTCTGCAGACTACCTTTTATGTAGCCAGAGGGTTTAAAACATTCTCTTAAACTTTTTCAAAGTCAGCCTTATCACAGCCATTGATATTTCCAAAGCCAACAGTAACTTCTTTTTTTTTTTTTTTTCCAACAGTAACTTCTGAGAGCCGACCTTATTTCTGCTCAGCAGTTCTCCCACAGGTTACACATGTTGCCTCCAGATGCTTTAGCTTTAATCTCAGCATTTGTAATCAACCCATAGTGGGGATATTTGCTGCAGGTGAATTTTTTGCAAACCTAGAAGATGCCTCCATATGAAGCAGGTAGGCAGTTTAGGCCACAAACTCAGGTATACAAGCAACCAACTACTTTTTCCATGATTCGCCTTCCCTTCAATACCTCCATTTTGCAGAGGTGGCAGGCAGGTATTCTCTAACAATCAGCTGTTCCACTTTTCCTAGGGGTGACCTTACCTACTAAGGAGAGGGAGCCTTTCATAGTAGTAAAACACTGCAGAGAGCATTTGTCTTTCATCTACACAAAATCCCCCCAGATAACTCTTATTTCCACATTATCCCTTTGAGCTTGGCTAGTCGCTCCACACTTGTGTCCCTGAGGACCAGGAACTGGCTTCAGCGACAGGCTGAGGCAGCCATGCCTCTGTGAAGCTATTTGTGACCTCACTTATCTACAGACAACACATTGCCAGTTCCCCTGGTGGAAGGAAACAGACCACCCTCGATTACTCAGTGTCTTCAAGATTCTTGGGGACTGGCTGTTTCCCTGCGGCTGCTCTGGGACTCTCTCTATCTCTGCTCTCCTCACTTCCCCTCAGATACATCCCACTCATCCGACTCCCCACATTCCAAGAGATACTGTATCCCATCAGGGAGAAGAGCTCTCTCCATCTCACAGAGCTGCTTCCAGTCACTCCGGAGTCCTGCTGCTCGGCCCACCCTTCCCGAGATGACAAGCATAGGGCCACCTGCTGCAGCCCCAAGGCCCTGCTCGGCTTCTTGAGCATTTGGAAGCCTCCCGCTGGCCTGAATATTTTGTCATCCTTACCCTGGGCTGGTTCCTTCTCTCCCTTTCTGCCTCAGTTTGTCAGCTATGCACCAGGCCGCTGTCCATTTCCTCGTGTGCTCCCTTCACGGCCTTACCACAGCCCAGCTCTTCATTTCTCCTTTCCTTACCATTTACTCGCTGCACCCCTCTTAGACTGCAAGTTCCAGGAGTGTAAAGACTAACTTATGTTTAGCAGCATGGGCTCTGGAGCCAGGTTGTCTAGGATCTAATCGCAGTTCTGTCACTTACTAGCTGTGTGACCTTAAGCAAGTTCATTTACCTCTGTGATTTACTCATCTGTAAAAGGAGAACTACACCCTGTGTAGTCGTTATAAGAATTACCTGAGTCAGTGCCTAGCATATGATAAGTGCTATATAAAATGTTTATTAAAATATCTAGCACTTAGTATAATATTTAAATCCTACAAGATGCTCAGAATCTATTTCCTGAGGGTAAGAATGAGTGAGTGAGTAAGTCAATGCTACAACTCCAAACGAATATAGGGTCTGTTCTCAGTGACTCACTTGCTCTGCTAGATAAAGCACAACACAGCAAGATTAAGGACAAGACATTTGCTTGAATACTAAAAATGGGGGCATAACAGATTGCTCCATGGCAACTAGCTACATCCCTACATGGCTGTGTAGAGTGAGCTGTGTTGTTTACAGGTTGCACTGATGGACGGTGTGAATTAGTCAGTGTGCATTTTCACAATTAGGACACAAATCACGTATCATATATCTTATTTACTGTGGTTTTATCATTTTATCTGCTTTGTGATAGTCCTTGTTTTTAATTACCTATGAAAACTGTACAATTTGCCAACAGCAATCCTTAAAATTTAAAAAAGCAATAGCAATTTACTTGTGACTATTTAAAATTATACAGTACAAAATTAATATTTTGTATGTCCATATTTACCCATATATCTGCTTTTGTGGATCAGATTTAAGTCAGACAGTTAAGGGGTAATCCAGGTAAATATCTAAAAAGCCTTGCTGGCCCATATGTTGACTCTTTTTTTAATCTCTAAAAACAAAAACAAGAAAATCTAAAGTGATATAAAAAAGAAAATATTAAGATAATATAAAAATGACTTACAGATGACTCATTATACATTTAAGATTATATAGCACACTGACAGAGCAGACTTTCTTCTTTTATTTGCTTTAAAATTCTTCTGTATATTTTCTCCTCTCCTTGCTTTCTTATCTGTCCTCTCCAGATTAGTATAAAAGAATCATTATAAAGCATTGATCTATCCTCGCACAGTCAGATTATTGTGAGATTATAAAATAGAGTTAGAAGAATGTATTTACTATGGGAAGATCATACTTATATAAACATGTCTTGGTTGGCCAGCCACAGTCATCATTTTCAAGGGTGGTCCTCTTGAGGACAGGATAAGGGGGAAAATTACAGTACTATTTCCCTAACCAGTCTGTTATCAACTCTTGAGGAGCACGGGGCTATCACAGGTAAGCGAGAGGTTCTTAATATGTTGATATGTACACTGTAGTAGAGCATGGAAAATATGAACATGACTATTGGAATGGCCTTAGTTGGACACTTTTTGTAACAAACAACCTATCAAATCCTGACCCTAAAATCATTTAGTATTTACTGCTAATTTCATGCTGGATTTCAGAGAGGTTCACAGAGCACTGGTCTATGGTACATACCTCACTAACTAAAACATCAAGTTTACTGCAATCAGTGTGCCCAACAGTTCTCTGTCCCACCATTAATTCCATGAAATACCCCAGTAGCCTAACTTTCAATGCCTATTCCTTTGTCTGCTTTCCTTGGAGCTCATGAACCAATTTTAAAATCCAAATGGGCATATGGTCATAAAGAGAAATGATATCTTCCTGTTACACTTGATTTTGTGGCAATACCATGATTCATTTCATATAGGCAGCTCAATCTAGCATTTCCTCTCCAGCCTAAAATCCCATCATGTTCTGTTCAGCTCACTGGATCAAAAATACACTGCCATATCACTTCCCCACTGAAAATCAAACTACTGTCATTTTTTTCATGGAAATCAGTCTTTACCCTTTGCATACCACTCTTCATCTCTGCTTATCAATGTCTCTCACACTTCTGCCTAAAACTGTTCATCATTCCAATAAATTAATGTATTGGAAACAGAAAAATTTGGTTTCAGTCTTAGGGATCAATTCATGATAATCTTAAATAAGCCCCTTTTTAATTCATGAGTCTGTTGCAAATTGCATACTTCAGTTTACTCTGTAAGGAATACAATTAAACTAAGGCAAAGCTGGTTATGACTCACGTATAATGAACTGAAAACAGTATCATCATTAAACACCAAATAAAGCCATTGATTCTGTGTATTATTCTGTCAGTTTTAATTGAATTGCATTTTTCCCCTTTCAGTTCTTAATTATGCAGTTCATGCTGAATCTTTATTTTTATGCACAGAATGGGATAATGTTCTCTTCCTCCTTACCTTAGTGTCTAAAAATGTAAGTCTATTGAGAACAGAAAAGTCTTTGTTGGCCTTAATTAAAGCAAAACACCTGCTTTTATCCTGGGAGCTGAATATGTTGTTGTACTGTAAGACTGTTACCAAGCAAAGGGACAACAGGGCTGCTCCCTGCTGCATGTCCCTTTCCCTGACCTGTGGTCTCAGCTCTCTCCAGATTCTATCAGAGGAACAAAACTGTGACATCACACTCTCTGGCAAGAAAGATCTAGGGGGCCTCTGCAGCTTGCTAATGAGCTTTAAGTCTGTCTAGACTGCCAAGTCTAGAAATACAAAGTGAAGGAGATGCCGTTTAACTTCAGGTACATATGGTGAGATGAGAGTCTATCTAAAACATCATTTTTCAGGTATCTTGTGAAGGATTTAAAGGCACCTTTTCTCTGATATGTGCCACATAACTGAGATGATGTGCAAATGAAAATGAGCAAAGATGGAATAAGTGTCTAGCAAACCTAGGTGTGAAAGAAAGTCTGCTACCACAGTGTGATTTCTTTAGTTCAAAAGAGGTAAAGGAAATAATCTCTACTCTTCTCTCTCCCCATAATCATGTTGGAAATTTCTAAAATGCTTCTGTCAGATTCAGGTACATGCACCACTCTAATATCAGCACGATTTTATTTCTAGGATTCAATTTTCCAGGGTTAGCTGTTCCTGTTTAGAGATATCAAAAGATAGAGGGTAGTGGACAAGTTACTCACCTTGGAGCATATAATAAAAGCAGAATTTTGTATTTTTAGTTAGGAAAGTGTCCCAGTAGCAACCTAGCTTGGTGAGTAAACCTTGGAACTGTGAATTAGGGATTACTGAGGATCAATCTTCAATATCCTTGTGCCAATCAATTTATGAACTGAAAAAAAGAAAGCATGAAAGACTATTTCTCATAGGCTGGAAGCTCCAGACAATGACAGCCTGAGTCATGGTCAGTAGTTATGGGGAAGAGGCAGTAGCTGCCATTTGGACATATCCTTAGAGTCCATATATTGGCCTCCTCAGACTGACAATATGTGATCCGATCCATTGAAGACCTAGTTCTCCTGCTATGTCTCCTGGTTTTGTCCTCTGTGCAGCTGCATCTCCAGGATCTATGCTAATAGGAAAGCTGTCTTGGAATGTGAAAAAGTATGAATCACTCTTGTATTCATTTTACCCATGCTCAAACTCATCTGCCAAAATTTCTCTATGCAATGTACTGCAAAGCATTCTAATAAGTTTAATGCAATTCTGTCTCCTTTTAATTCCCAAACTATCCTTTGATGAAAGTGAAGAAACAAAGGAAAATGCCCAAGACTCGAGGAGAAGAATGTAGGGTGAGAAGTGGAAATTCCCATTTATTGAGTTCATTATCCCAACAAGCACTGTTGGGATTTTTTCCATCAGTAACCAGCTTGTTCTTACATCATGATGTGTGTGAGTGTGTATGTATGTAGTACACGAAACAAGATAATCCAGCTTACACATTTAACAAATAAGGGTGAAATGCAAATGCTAGTACCTGGGTCTGTATTCTTTATGTTATTCCTGACTCAAATTCTACAGTAATATGTAGCTGGTCAGTCTATAAATAATACTGATTTTCTATGTTCATTGTTCCTAATGTTGCAAACTAATGCTTATACTACAGTAATATCCATGTTAAATCAATTTCCTGCAAATGCCTTTCACAGCTATATTGTTTTTATTAATAAATTAAAACATAGTATATTTGAGCAATGTATTTTTTGTTCCACACAAAGTCACAGATATCCAAAAAGATTATGGAGGTAAAATTTGCATTTTCAAGAGGCTGTCTTTAAGGAGGGTTTATGAAATTATTCTTTCACTATTCAAAATGGTAAGTCATAAAACATGGAAATTATAACAAATTCTTGGCAGAAATTGACTTGAAGACTGCCTGCCAACCATTTAATTAAGGAGAATAGGTTGGCTTATCAAGTATAATTAAGGGAATATTGACCAAAGGGTGGTTCATCTAAGGAGAAGTCAGTGGAACATGACGTTCAAAACACAGCATCTTTCACTCTGTGCCCTTAACATCCTCAGTAAGGAACATTCACCCTCACCTTGCCTTCTATGAGGAGAAACAGTGACATCAAAATGCCCAGCTGGATCTCACAAGCATGGTTTAGGGACCTATAAAAGTAGAGAAAACACTGTGGTGCTGAAGGACCTTTTGGAAGTTAGATGCCAAAGGAGCGTCCATGCCTGTGGAGTTCAGGTCCGGGCCCCAGGCCAGAGCGGGGTCCACTCTCCTCTCTGGCTGTAATGGGGCCTCAGTGAAGGCTCTGAAAAGATTCACTAAACTATGACTTTATGGATTCAAGACAGCACACTTACCCTGCCAGGATCAGGAAATTAAAACCTGAAAAATATTCAAGAAAAAAAGGCAATCAACTAATAAAAATATTCCATGGAATACATCCTTACTGTCATCTTTATGAGCCAGATTTTTTCATGGCCTAACCTACTCCCTTGCTTTGATTAAGCACCACATAAATAACTTGTTTGGTATTATTCTAGTGATCTAAGATTAATACTTAACTATTAACAGAAGATGGGATTCCAGGTGTAAAAGGAGTACCACTGGACGCCACTTGGCAAACTCTGTGTAAGTTGTACAATAAGGAAGTGAGTTACTTCAGGGCTGGACGGATCTGAGCCAATGAAGAAACTGCTGTGAAAGGAATCTATTCCCTGGGCTAGGGCATTTTATGTTTCAATATTGGCAACTTGAACCTTGTTTTTTCATCAGAAAAGTTATTCTTAGTGGTTGGCAGAGTAAATCCATGTTATCCTACATTCTGAAGCAGTTCAGCTGAATCTAATTAGAACATCTGCAGATTTATACAGTTTTCTGTATATTAAAGTCCCTACGTTTGTGAAATAAATATTTCTCCAAAATCCTTTATTTTACCCATATCAGCATTAATCAGACTAATAGAGAATAAGTTTTAACCACCATTTTTATGATCTTAGAATAAATGGTGCAGTACAAGTCTAAAATATCAAGATCTTATAAATAGTATCAATGTGCACTGGATTTCAGCATCTTCCTACTGGCCATCAATTTTGGTTTAGAGAAAGGGAAACAATTCTGAACTCAATCACTTGCTTCTTGTTACTAGATTTTTAGGGTTGATCTATGTGTTTCTGGGAGATTAAGGACAATGTTTTAGCCTTGATCTCTCTTTATAAAGAATTCATTAAATCATGTAAGTAATTAAGGAAAAACGAGGCCAATTCCTTTTTGCAGGACAGATAAACTCCTAGGACTCAAGTAGAAGTTCATGTTTTTCTAGAGTTAACTTTCAAAGGTTCTAACATTCTTGTTATGAAAGCCAGGCTGCCATCTTTCTTAATTAAAAAAGCATCCCTTTTTAATTTAGGGACAAGGTCTCCCTAAGTTGCCCAGGCTGGCCTTGAACTTGAAATCCTCTTGCCTCTGCCTACTGAGTAGCTGAGGTCACAGTTGTGTGCCACTCTGCCAGGACAGGGTTTTTTGTTTTGTTTTGTTCTGATTTTGTTTTAACTAGCTTTCTATTTCTAACACCAAGCTAGTGAGTAATTTCACCTTGATCTTCTAACAACTCAAGGTGTTACCATTTGTATTAAATTAAAAATCAGCTTTAATTTCTCAGGCTGTGAAGTATGGTAGCAAATAGAGCCTCTAACCATGGAAACAGAGAGTCCTGTATACGCTCCAGCCATTTCACTGACCAGGTGTGAACCACTGAACGGTAATCAAACTACTCCGAGGCTTAAGGTCTTCATGGGTAAAATGGGGATGATAACATTTACCCTGGTGTGTGATTACAGGTATTAAATGAAATAATGCATCTTCATGCTTTACAAGTAAGAGCTGAAATATAAAGATGCAATTCTTAAAAAATGAAGCATGCAAAAGACTTAGTTGGCATACAAAAATGTAGTTGGCATATAAAAATGTACCATTTGTTTAATTTTTGAAAAAGCTATTGTCAACTCTCAAAAGATTTTACAAAGTCACTCTACATCTGGCAACACCTGAAAGCAGGGGGTCTCAGAGTACTGTGCTTGGACCAAAGCATCAGCATCACTTGGGAACTTAGGAAAATGCAAATTCTTGGGTAACATTTCAGGCTTATGCCTGAGAAATTTTGAGGGTGAGGCCCAGCAACATGTTACACAAACCCTCCATGGGAGAGTGGTACACGCTTAAGCTCCTCTGTAAGGGTTCCTTCAAATGGGAGAACCCCGAAAGCCTTTTTCTCTCAGGGTCATCCAGAAGGTTCCTTCCATCCATAAAGATGTGCAGAAACATTGTAAATGTGTTGAAGATGAGTCTCCACTTCCTTCTTCTTGGCATTTGTCTCATGTTCTTTATTTAGGACTAGTTGATGTTCACATTGGCCATTTAGTCAGTGTTGCAGTTCAAATGGCCCCAGCTGTATCCAGAATTAATATAAGTGTTCTTTAAAACATTTTTAAGCACTGTAGCTACTCCTACTTGAAAAATAAGAATTTGGACCTATTTTTATTCAAGTATGAAGGTAAGTTTTTCATGTACTGTTCCCCTGCTATACTTACTTAATTAGTTCATAAAATATAAACACTGCTAAAACGTACAGTTTGAGACTTCCATAAGTTGATAAGGTATGAAATGATAGGCATTGATCTATCATAGATATGAATGATTTAAGCAAAAACAAAGCAAATAGGTTGGAATTAGAGTGGAGTGTCTTTCTCCTATAGCAGCTTTGTACTGAAGAAAAATATAAACTCATCCTGAAATCAATGATTACAATAACTGCAGATTGTGCTAATTACTCTGCAAAACATTAGGGGATGATGTGATAAAGAGTTCCTAAGAGGGGCTGCTTTATTACACAGTAATAAAGCAAATTGTCTTTAGGGAGTTTATATCTGAGCTCAGCCCTAAAGAATGAAAAGAACCACTTAAATAAAGAAGTGGAAGAATATAAAGGATTTTAGGCAGAGGATTATTTACAAGTAACAGCTTAGTCCTCTTCAAGATATGAAAGAAAACCAAATGAGCTGATGAGAGTGTTGAAAAATATAATTAAAAACAAAATTTTCTTCCAATCCATAAAACCATTCCACAAAGTTGAAAAAGAATGCTATTACTGAACAAACATTAAACCAGGATGTGATACACAGCACAAGCAATACACTAAGTAACTCCAGTGACTAAAAGAAACCTCACCATTCTATACTGCCAAGCAGATACAGTGTGTAACATACACATTCTCAAGGTAAATAACTCATCTTGAAGTAAGAACACCTGAGAACACCATTTGTCACACACGGTACTACCTAAATGTATCTGTTAGTTGGGGTAACTCTCTATGTTAACTATCCAGAAGAAAAAAAATCTACTCTTTATGAAAAGAGGTAGTTTTGCCGCTAGGGGCAAGGAACCTGTCCCATCCAACCTGGGAGATGGGGATGCTGTCTTCTTTAGTAGTTATAGTTTAAAAAGGTATCTCCCCTCCCCTCCCCCCCAAAAAAAGGTATCTCCCAGAGAAAAATGGTTCTGGGCCTAAAACTGGCATGAGGCTTATTTAGCATTTTAAAAGATTTAAATACATGCTAAACAGACAGAGAAAAAAACTTTCATGTTCTATAGAGTAAATTCTCTACTAGGGAAGAGAGGAGGCCTGTTTTCAACAGATAAAATTAAGCCACTTTGATCTGTAATTGTGCTTACAAAATGTGTGAATTAAGGTAACAGGTGAAATCATGCAAGGTCTTCTAGAGAGATTTGTATTATACTCTCAGAATAATGGAAACCCACTGAAGGCTTGTGACATAATCTAATTTATATCTCTAACAAGATATTTTGCCCCCCTGGCATGGCATATTGGGAAAGGTACACCATCACTTTTGAGATAGTTTTTGCCAAATATTTGTAACCCCAATAGTTTGATGAAAAACAATACATAAGCCTGAAGAGTCTTCTATGAAACAACCAACCCGTACTTTTCAAAACGTCAAAGTCATGAAAGACAAAGAGTAAGGACCTGTTATGCATTGTGGGACAGTAAAGACAGAGGTTAAGTAAATGCAGTGTCATATTCTGGATTGGATCCTGGACCAAGAACATTACAGAAAAATTGTTAAAAACTGATTAAGGTCTATAGATTAATTAATAACATTGCATCAATATTAATTTCCATAATTGGTTATATCTGTAAGTTAGTAAAATTAGAGGAAAATGGCTGAAGAATTTCTGGGGCTCTCAGCATTACTTTTACAATACTTCCACAAATGTAAAATTTTTCAAAATAAAATATTTCAAATAAAGTTGTTAAATAGTTTTAGAACTCGAAGACATTACGGTATGAAATAAATCAAATACAAAAAGACAAATACTTCATGATCTCAGTCATATGTAGCAACTAAAAAAGTTGAATTTATGCAAGGAGAGAGTAGAATAATGATTACTATAGGTTAAAAAGAGAAATGGAAATAGGTGATAGTAATGTCCAAGAGTATCAAAATGTAGTCAGGTAAGAGGAATAAGTTCTAGCATTCTATAGAAGAGTCACATGACTATAGATTTAACAATTTGTTATATATTTTATAAAGAACTAGTAAAGAGGAGTTTGAAGGTTCTCAACATAAAAAGTGATAAATTTTTTAACAACTTCAAATGTGTATTTATTAGACTATACAATGATAACACAAATACTAAATTAATAAATTCTAAAGGACATAATACCAAATCCTACTAATAACTAAAATATGGCACACACAGTAACATGGTACCAAGTACTGATATGACAGAAATACTGTGATAGGTGGTACAAATATTAAATGGCATGGTGATTAATGATAAATTTTTAAGGACATGGAAATGTTAATTATCCTGATTTGAGCAGTACACATTGTACAAATATCGAATTATTACACTATATCCCATAAACACATACTCTCCGAATGTATCAATTAAAAATAGTAACAGAGAAGAAAGATCATTTAGAATACTAAATAAATAAATTGTTGAGAGGGAGGATGAAGTTGAGGAAGCCAGGTAGGAGCTTAGTGAAAAAATGTCTGCGTATCAGATAGTAGTTTGGAGATGGTAATAGCAAAGGACCAACCACTATGTTCTCCTTACTTAAGGCATAATCTGTTACTGAAATGCACATATCCCTTAGTACTAACACATTAAACTAAACAAAATATTAAAAATAATTGCAAAACTGAATGAAAAAAATGGATTCACCCTTACTAGTAATCAACGAGGAAACAGGAATCAAGGGCATTCTGGGAATGAAAGTAACACTCCATGGAAATCTACTGCATGTGAGACATGAAATGCAGGAGTAATTTCTAGAGTTTAACTCTATCAAGTATGCCATTTGTTGAGAGACATGGAGGGAGAGGGAGGGAGAAAAGGAAGGAAGGAGGGAGAGACAAACACTAAGGGAACACAGAAACACAAGGTGATAGGCAAGATACTCTTTGTTACTGACTTGTTCTCTAAAATATTATATCTTACCTAAGTCCACGTCCCTGTGAATGATCACAGAGCATTGATTAATGTTGCAGTATGATTTTATATATGTCATATATTATTTTAACATCATTCCTCATAGAGGTAGCTACAAATACTTCCTGGTTTAATCCTGCACTCAAGGCAACAACCAGCATGTCTATGATTTGTTTCTTACCAACATGTGTTTTAATATTTATCCCTTCACTCCACACAAATTATCCCTAAACTTTAGAAAGCAAACTAGTACACTATGGAGGTAACCAGGATTGATCTTCTTACTTTTAGCCAACTGTAGAATCCAAAACAAAATCATTAACAATTGGCATACTTCACAGATCTAGAAAAAACATGCCTTAAATTCATCTGGAACCAGAAGAGACCCAGAATAGCAAAATCAATCCTGGGCAACAAGAACAAGTCAGGTGGAATCACAATCCCTGACCTGAAATTATACTACAATGCTACTGTAATAAAAACAACATGGTACTCACTAAAAAATAGACCAGAAGATCAAGGGAACAGACTGGAAGAAACAGCCACAACTCAGACACACAAACACTCAGCCACCTAATATTTGAAAAAGGGGCCAAACAAGCTCACTGGAAGAACAATCGCCTCTTCAATAAATGATGCTGGAAAAATTGGTTTGCCACTTGCCAAAGACTGAAAATAGACTTGTCTATCATCATGCACCAAACTCAAGTCAAAATGGATCACAGATCTCAATATTAAAAAAGAAACACTAAATCTATTGGAAGGGAAAGTAGATAAAAATCTTGAAGACATAAGCATAGGCAGAGAGTTCATAAACAAAAACCAAACCACACATGAAATATTTCAAAGAATCTACAATTGGGACCTCATCTTACTGAAAAGTTTTTTCACCTCTAAAGAAATCACCAGCAGAGTAAAAAGAAAACCTACAAATTGGGAAAATATTTTAGCTGGCTGTCCCTCAGACAAAGGCCTTCTATCTAGAACATATAAAGGATTTAAAAATATCAACCTCCCCAAATGAAAAGACCCAATCCTAAAATGGACATCCATCTGAGATGAATGCATACTTCTCAGATAAAGAAACACAAATGGAAAATAAATACATGAGAAAATGTTCAACATCATTACTCATTCAGGAAATGCAAATTAAAACAATGTTGAGATTTCATCTTACACCAGTAACAATGGTTGGAATTAAGACATCAACCAATAACATGCTGTTGATAAATGGAACTCTTCTCCACTGCTGGTGGGAATGGAGACTTATTAAACCACTGTGGAAATCAGCTTGAAGATTCCTCAACAAACTAGCTCTAGAGGGCCCATTCAACCCAGCTATTCCCCTTCTGGGTATTTTCCCAGAAGATCTGAAAACATCATATCACAGAGATATATGTGCACCCATGTTTATAGCGGCACAATTTGCAATAGGTAAATTGTGGAAGCAACCCAAATGTCCATCCACTGAGGAATGGATAAAAAACTGTGGCATTTTTATATAATGAAATATTACTCAGCTATAAAGACAGATAAACTTGAGGCTTTTATAGGTAAATGGTCACAATTACAGACCATACTCATAAGTGAAATAAATCAGACCTACATGTTTAAGCAATGTTTTGTCTCACTAGTGGAAGAATCTCAAAGAGTGAATAAAAATTAGGAGGTATGATAAACATTGTGAAATGAAAGCAACTGGGAGGAGGGAAAAAAGAAAAGAAAGAAGGGGATAATTATGTATATATGTATATGCAGGATAGCTAACATAGTTATATTACTGACTTAGGAACAGTTAATGATTAATTATTTGATCAATCTTGCATGGCTGTATTTGTTTTCCTGGGTAAGTACTTTGAAGTTCTCAATATGTAATACAACAACCATTGTTAATGTAATTCAGTATGGCTTGTCCTATTCTTGTAAATGACTGTTTGTTAATATGTCTTTATTCTTTTACTTTTAAAATAAAAACAATTAATACAGCTTTCCTGGAACCTTAAAATCTAGCATACAATCTGACCAAACAATTTTCCTTGAGGAGATAAGTACTCTCTTTTTCTTCCTTTTTGATAATAAAACATAAGAGTATAATGATTAAAACAGGATATCTGAACAGAGAACAGAAAAGAAAAATAGATTCAAATAAATATGGCATGTAATTCATATATTAAGGTGAGATTTGAATTCAGTGGCAAAAAGAATAAAAAAGAAATGCTTTAGAGACAACTGATATAACTTGGGAAAATCACAGTCAGATCACCTCCTCATGCCATTAACCAAAACCAAATTTCAAATGGATTTGATATTTAACATAGCCTTGGAAGAAAATATAAATAACTATTTTTAATAATCTTTGAGAGGTCTTTATCTTCAGCAGCATATGACCTAAAATTCATAAATAAAATGACTGAAATTTGGGCTACAATTTAAAGTATTTGTGTGGGAAAAGTATAATAAAACTAAAAGATAAGTAATACATTAAAAGAATACATTTGTCCAGTATATTAAAAACGAAGCATTAAAAGTTTCTATAATTCAATTAAAAAATATAAGGTAATAGAAAAATACACAAAGGGGAAAATTCCCTGAAACAGAGATATAAATAAATAATAAACATGGAAACAGTGCTCAATTTTAAAAATGAAAGCAGTGAAAATTAAGCTACATGATTTTTTGCCCATATGATTGGCAATTTTTATCATGTTCACAATTGTGGAAAAACTGAAATTCATACTGTCACTGGGGGTGTAAATTTATATAACTTTTAAACAAGAATTTGATAGTATCTATTAAAATTAAAAAATGCCAACATCCTATTACTCAGACATTTCTAGGAAGTTATACTATTTAAATGCTAAACATGTACACAAAGATAAATGTTCAAGGAAGATTATGGCAGATTTTGTTTACAATAGGAATACACAAACAGAAATAAGTAGCCTGACAGTCCGTCTGTTGGAAGAATATAGGTGGGGCAGAGACACAGTAATTCAGTAAAAGGTGTAACAGAATTTTTAGAAAATCTAAAATAATAATATACACATTTTAAAAAATAAAAATAGCCTGTGTCATAATCAAGCTATTACTTATACTAAGAGTTCATCTAACAAAATAATTTACTGCCTTTAAACAATGCTTTACAATATTTACTTAAATAGGAAAATGTTCCGATATACTTATCAGAATAAAGTACAATATCATATGCTCAAGGTGACCCATTACATACTCCAAAGGAAAGCTGTACACCAGTTCTGTCATTTGTGCTTTCCAATATTTTTAGTAGTCAAAATTAACTTTTGAAATTATGAAAAGTTAAGTGGCAATAAAGTCAGAAGAAAGAATTCCTGAACTAAGAATGCTTCATCTTTTTTTCCATGCTCTAACTACTTAAAAAGAAATGTTTATTCTATGCATAGAATGCAAAATGTTTTAATTTTATTTTCAAAGCATTCACTGGACTATCCATACCCAAATCCTTTCATCTCCCATTTAGGGTGTTACAGAATTTGTATAGAGTGATCTATGAAATTAACATTCTGCCATCAATCTTAACAGCAGGGGTTTTAGAATGCAGTATGAATGAGATGTGCTAATCTTAACTTCAGGAAGCAGTCACTCCAGAATATATATATATTTTTTATTTTTTTAAACAAAGAATATATATATATATTTTTTTTTTCACTGTTCAATATGAAAGCTCAGCTGAAATGGGAAGAGAATATAATGCATTGTAAGAAGAGCTGAATGTTACAAGCTTGTGTGGCCATGCATAAAAACTGCTAAACACTGTGACCATCCAAGAGTTTCCTTCTGAATGGGTCTTTTATTCTAGTGAGCTGGCAAGTAAAAGATGCACTGCATTGTTCTGACATCACATCAGGGTGAAAACACACAGTTCTGTTGACATCAATACAATGCACTACAATGTATTTTTATATCCTGTGTAGGTGTTCTGAAAGGACCCTATTGGTAGCAATTATTTTTTTTAAAAATGCAGGAAAATCCCTGCAATAAGCACAACACAAAAGTATTTAAATTGTCTAGGACAAACTGCAGTCCATTTAGAAATGTGATGTTAATTTTAAGCATATGAATAGAAAGAAATTTTCAAGGAAAAGACCCAAAACCCTTTTTATATGTCATATTTCATTATGCAAACTCCATATATCTTAATACATTATATAATGTAATACAGCTAAGAAAATTAGTTTGTCAAGAAACTTGATAATAGTAAAACTCAGCAGGTCAAGAGAAACTTAATTTTTATATACACAAGGTTTTATCCGTCACTGTTGTTCCCATGCCTCTGATCTTGATCAAAATTCTTTATTCGAATTCTGAAGAATGAGTCTTCTTGAGATGTTACAGTCCTTCCATTATATTCCAAAAATTTAAAGAATAAAGCAATACAAGATATAGTTATGGATAGGGCTATGAATAGTGTGGGATGAAATGAAATCAGTGGGAAACCAGAAATAAGAAATAGATGCAAAGTATGGACTCTAAGGGGTCTTGGATACTGAATATACAAGTGTACCAAAATCTCAGAATCTGGTTACAGGCAGCTTGATTCAGAAACTGAAGAAATACAAAGGAAGGTACTCAGCAAACGCATTCCACATTATGCACAAAAGAAATAATTTCAGTATTTTCTAACTTAACTAGATTTGTTGACTGATATAAATACATTTGTATATTTAAAACATTATAAAGCACTCGTTACTATTTATCCCCATTACATGCAAATTATCAAAATGAATTAATACACTGCTCTCTATAGTGAATTTGCTTTCTTAACTTATAAAATGAATTAATATACTGCTTTCTATAGTGAATTTGCTTTCTTACTATCAGTATAGAATAATATTTATATACCAACAATGATCAAGAGTAAGTCATTAATGAAAGCACTCTGTAAAAGTGAATTTGAAATTTAATTTGATTAATGTATGTGATTGTGAATAGAATCAAGAATTTTTAACTGAGTAAAACATAACAGAAAATTTATTACATTAAGTAAATAGTTCAGTGGCACTTAGTATATTCACATTCTTTGGCAAACATTACCATCATCCATCACCAGAACCATCTTACCTTCCTAAAATGAAACTTCATACCCTTTAAGACATAACTTTTGACATTAAGAAATTTCTAAACATTGGAAAAATATTAACAGAGTAAAACACATTCATAATCTGAGTCCACTGGGCCCTTTGTATATTTTATTTTATAAAGAATTTATAGAAGAATAAAGAAACAGTAAATACTTTATTTAAAATTTTATAAGCAATTGAATTTAACAAACCTCAATGAATTTTGTTGTACAACTCTGATGAAAGATGAGTCTTGTGACACAATATTGGTGCACTAAAGTCCTTTCCTGAAATAAAACAATAAAAATAACATTATATTTTCTATCCCTAGAAATAATAGGTCACACATCTGCTTTTGAGTTTGAGAAAATTTGTGTAGGATATCACCACCTTCAAACTCACAATCTCAAATTATGCTTAGATGACCAATTTCACAATCTTCCCTCAAAACTAGAATGCTGTTATTTGCCCCTATACACTTATTTTTTTATTTATCTTAAAATTTTAATCAGATTCCTGTATTTCTTCCCTTTGTCATTTCTGGGGGTGGTGTAAAATTCTGAATTCTCAACTATTTCAAAGTTAAAAGCAGACCACAAAGACAGTGTTTGCAGTCTTCTCCAAGATTGTTCTTGAAAGATGATGCCATACTATCGAAAGCTGGGTTAAATAATCCTAAATTATTGCAGGGCTCATTAGGCCTGCAATCTCCCAAGTGAGTGGACGACAAAGGCTTAAATAAATGAGACAATGGAATATGATTTCAGGGCTTCCAGGCGGGGCTAACTCTTATAGCTTATGCTCTGAGTTCAGCCAAAGACTTCTCTTGGTGGCCCGAATTTATTTGGTTTATGAACAAGGGAGAGGGAAATACTGCAGAACATACAAGAATCTGGGCAAGACTCAGGAATCCCTTTAAGGACTCCTCCAAGTAATATGGTATGTTCATTTAGGAGAACTGTGTTATCTCCAGGAAGGCTTTCACAGCAGGGGTGAGATGCCTGCAGCTGCAGTTTCCCTGCAGTTAGCTGGAGTTGTAGACAAGGTGCTTAAGCTTCAGACAACTCACAAGTAACACGGAGAGCCAATAGGTTAATATTAAATCCAGCTCGGAGCCGTTTTGTAGTGGTCCCCAACACCATACTTCAAGCAATATAATTAGAAACTAAGAATGGTGTTTTTTTTTTTTTTTTACCATTGTATCATTCTGCTCAAGTCTCAAATTTAGGGCATGATTCTTATGTTTTCTTATTATTTGAGTTTGTTTAGCTTAATGATTAATAACTGACGAGAAAGGATTGATTCCTAAGATGATGAACAAACTTTCAAGGCACAGAAAATGATAATAATAATAATGATTTCACAAAAATCTCATGATGTGTCTAGAGGTATGAAACAGTATAATGGACCTCTATAATATTTATAAGACCATAAGGGGCTTTTTCCTATTGCAAAGAATAGTAAATTTTCTCTTTACTTTTGAAAGTGAATGTCATGAAGTATCAGTTCTTATAAATAGGTAAAACTACACAAAGATAAATAAAATTTGAATCAGATCCAGTGGATCTTAGTGACATACTGATGAAATTTATTTATTTTAGAAATATATTTATATCACTGACATAATTAGAAAGCAAATCATGCTTGTTGTTTTAGTTAAAAATGTTTTTCTTTATATACCCCATCTAAATAACAATGGCTTAAATAGGTCAATCTGTTTACGAAGTAGCCAGAGAGAGGCAATCTAATCCTGGATGTGGGGGCATCATGGTCCTTAGAAATCAGTAGCACTGTAACATGATACATGCATATCCATGTTTGTAGAAGCAAAATTCATAGCAGCTAAGTCCTTCGTGCACACTGGGTGTCCATACAGATGATAGATCAAGAGAATGTATTTATACACAATGGAGGGCTAATAGGCTATAAAGAACCATGAATTAGAGTCATTTATGGGAAAATGGAAGCACCGTGAGACCACAGCGTGAAGTATCAGACACACAAGCTTAAATGCTGCATGGTTTCTCTTTATGAGAAACCCATAGTATAAATAAATTAAACAAAAAATACAAGACAATAGGAAATGGAGATATAGATGTTTTGTAAATGGGAAAAGGAACAAAATACGGAAGGGATAGAGAGGATGGGGCCATCAAATGAATTAAGATATGTCATATATATATAGCAACAGCCTTAATGAATGTGATAATTATGTGCTGCAAATATGTACTAAAAAATTAAATTTAAAATAAATAAGTGGATTACTGAAGGGTAAGAATACTTCTAATCCTAAAAATATTCCTTTACTCAGACTTAAAAAAAAAACTTTCTAATATTATTTACTCCTCTTTCCTCTGGACCTCTATAGAAAAAGGAAACTCATTTTTGCATGTATAATCCTGTATAATTTTATTTATGTATTTGCTTTTATTCATAAGTAACCTCCATTCATTACAAAAGAAAATACTTCTATGAAAAAATATAATTTATACTAATAAAGAGCTTTTGACCTTTTCTGAATCCTAGAGAAAACCATTATTGTCAACTTATTATGAATTACTCCAAATTTTAACTTCTTTGTGTGCAAAGGAAAATATATTATTTTGTTTTATAAGGTTTTACTATCAATGAATATATATACATATACATATATAATTCCATATTCTTATACTTTGTGTGACTTTAAGTGGACAAATCTTGATGATCTGTGCACATAGAACATATAAATCTATTCTCTTTGATTGTAAATAAGGCATGGCATTGCAATGTAGTGTCACAGATACAACCTAATTATGATTAACTCATGATCTTTCAAGGTTGGGGCAATTAATAAAACTAATACAGTAAATATGCTTATAAATGTCTGTTTTATATTTTATGTATATGCATTTGTGTACAAACTTTCTTGCAATGACATAGATATAAACATGCATTTTAAAACATTGATCAAGCCAAATTGCTATGCATCATTTTATACCTATTAACAGATTATGAAAATATCCACTTCTTTACATTCCCTATCAAATATTATCATTATTTATGTCTCTTCCTGATCTAAAACAATGATTAATATTTCAAAGTCATATATATTACTTCTGCAAAAACTTTTCTTTAAACCTATCCCATTGGTCGCTTCGATCTAGGTCATGATCTTCAGACCTTTCTCAACCTGAAAATGCCTTCTTCAGATAGTTCAATTTATCAATGTCTTTCTTAAAATGTATTTCCAAGAACTGATTATAATGGTACTAGTGTACTTTGACCTAACCTCTGGCCAAAACAGTATTATTATGTATTTCATTCTGAATTGATAGATCTTCACAGTTTTTGAATCATTATTCTCATCAAAAATCTGCAAGTATTATGAGGCCTTTCTTCTAAAAAACACATATATACATGCATACACAAACAATATAAGAAGTTTTATGAACCACAGACCCAAGGTTATCATTCTCAATGCAGTCTTAAATCATACATATATTTTAGTAGTAACATCACAGGGTTGTTAATTCACATTATTTTTATAGTCAACTATATCTCAACTCTTAGTTGTATTGACTACTGGAAAATTATACCCTTTTTCCGGCTATATATCCTACTCAGCCTAGATGTTGAGTTATGCGTTATTTTCTTAGTGTGTCATCTTTAGAATTTCTGCCTATTCCATCAGCCCATTGAGCTGTTTAGGAGCTTTAAATTTGCTGTCACTTAATTTATGAATGTCTTCATTCATTTCAATGAAAATGATTTAAGTAGTACAATAACATGCCATCCAGCCTGACTGTGTAAACTTTTTATTTTTCTAACAAATGTTGTTTGAGTGATTACTTGGGCCTGACACTGAAGTAACTGTATTATGACTCAACACACACTTGTCTTCTGCACAAGGGTACCATAGGCAGTTAATAAATATCCTTGCAGAAATCCAAATATACTTTATGCATATTATCTCATAGTCCACTAAATCAGCAACCTAAACCTCAAAATAGAAATTAATATTTGTTTGCATTGCCCTAACTAACTTATGTATTATTTAAAAGACTGAGTGATTTCCAGATGAGAGGTGCTGTGTTTGTGACTGGAGCTACAACAGTACACAGGACAAACTGATACCTCCCAAGCAGTCTGCAGTCTAGTAAAGAATGATAATGTTCAAGCTGGCCCCCAGATCACCAAGTTGTTTTCTGAGTACTGCTATGGAATAACCTATTCTGACATATTGCCAACTGTAACATACAAAGGGTGATAACTTGATCTTTCTAACCTAAAATAGCTAATTATTACATTTGGCATTATTTGACCAACAGTAGGAATGATACACTTAACAAAATAGTATCTAAAGATGTTCAACAATTAATTTGTAAATAAAGGAAGCAAATCAGGGAAAACAAAGAGAGTAGGAAGAATATTACAGTAAACACAGAACATTAAAAACTAGTGTAATCTAATCTATAGACCATGAAAATGGATTTCACTTAATGAAATTCATAATATTCTCTCTTACTATGTTTGCAAATTCACCATTATCACCAGAAGCACAGATCCTACTTTCATATTCCAAAAGGGAAGCCTAGGATCTAAGTCTTAGAGGCCTTGGCAATCAGGCTTAAATGTTTCACTGTTTAATTGTGTGTTCTATAATTATAACATGCACGGCCATATTCCAGATTTGTGAGGCCCTCAAAAATATAAACTAGCATGAGTGTTACCTCTTTAGAGGGACACATGATAATCTAGCATCAATTCTAAATCCCTTGGAATAAAATGAGTTTGATTTGTTTAGTGCCAAAGAAGGAGGTAAAAGATCCAGTAGTTTTCATTTAAAATCATAAATCTCATTTCAGTAGCATCTATACCATAAAATGCACTCATTTCCCAAATGACTTTTCAAAAATCTATACACACTACCATGCTTATTGTGCGTAATATTTAAACTACAGAAGTACACTGATTTGAGATTAACATAGTTTTAAGTTCATGCACTCACAACCTTAATCAGAGTATTTTTTAAAATCATGAAATGTGCTCTTAAATTAACATCATAGATTTTTTAGCTCCATAGGACAGAAAAGTGAGTTTTTTATGTAAACTTAAAGACATAATTAAACATATATTTCATTTCTCTTTCAAGAATATTCTTCTGAGTCTATTGGACACAGCTGCAGGGAAAGCAATTGGCAGCTTCCAGGCAGAAAGGAAACTACTGGTTCTTTATAAGCTGCTTTATGGATTTTCAAATTCTCTTTTCGTCTTTCCACCTCATCCCTCCCTGTCTTGATATTACTGTTAAATTAGAAATTAGTGTCTTGCTGAAAAAAATGTTAATTCAAGTAAAAAATACATAGCCAAATTAATAAGAGTTTCTCTACTTGCTTTCTAGTTAGCCAAGCATTTCTGTTGACCTTTACTCTGTATTTAGGGACAAGCTGTTATTAGAAGAAAACTACATAGTTATAACTGCAAATTATATTTTGTTATATCTCAAACTATTTCTACATCTCAGGAAAATATTATTACTACTCAGCATGGGAGCCAAGATTCTGAAAAAGACCATCACACTAGCTTTTCATTACATGAGATTTAAAAGGAAATTATTCACAGTATTTGTTATAAATGAGAACAAAAGTATCATTTTAAATATGTATGTATATAATATATAGTAAATATAGGCTTAAAAACAAATACATACAAAATATATTTATAAGTATATATTTACATAAATGGTCATACTTTATACATTATAACAAGTATGAAAGAACCAATTATCCACAAAGAAAACTGCCCATGGCTCATCTATTTAACATAAGCTTAACCTGTGAAATAGTAGGAGAAACTGGGTTCCAACGATTAGGATATTTTGCTCCACGCTCATATGGAATTCTGTTTTGCACAGAAAGCAGTATATTTTCTATTCTTTTTTTCTTACTTACTAATTCCTCAAATATTAACAATTTACAAAGGAGAAAATATTTTCTTTATATTTAAAACCTTTACAATTTAGCTTTCCCTTTTCCTGGCTAAGTTAAATCTCTCCAAAATGTCAGGGGGCAAAAAGAGAGAAAGAAATATAACTGTCGGTTTTGCAACTTAGGACGTCTTGTAGATGGGTGAGCGATTTTCCTGATAAACAAAAGGACAGATTTGTTTTATCATCATTTTGGCTTTCAGTGGCGTGGTCCGGTAGAAGAAGGAAGTCTAAGGGCCAACCCTGGGAGGTCGGGAGTCACAGGCAGAGTGGACCACAAAGATGTGGGCAACAAGCACAGATCAGCATCAAAGCAGCGGAAGGAAGAGCTGTGCAGACCGAGAGAATATTTTAGAAGGGCTCCTTCCCGCACTCAAGGGATCTCTTTGTCAGTCGGCAAAAGCTCCCTCTGTCAGAGCTCCATCGGATCTCCCTCACAGAACTTCTCTGAGAGTGTCTGAGAACTTACTTCTCGATGGGCACAATCCACTCCTCTGGGAATATTTTTCTAGGAATTATATTTTTGGCAGTATAATTCCATTAATTTTCATGTCAAAAATCTCTGGTTTGTGACCAGGGCCAATACTCTATCTTCCTCTACCCTCTTTCCCTTAATAAATGGATTGCAACTTTGGGGATCTACTAAGTCTATATGGATTCTCTTCAGAAGCTTGTGTTCCTTAATGTATCAGTTCTATGCTGCCAATAAGGACCATTGTTTAACCATACGTATTTCAAACTTCCTTGCCCCTGCTCCTTCCCACCCTTCTCATACAAATCACTAAATTCAAGGTCTTGAGATCTAATTCTGTAAATCTGAGGTTGTGGGAAATTCTGCGTAATAAAATTTGTCTATATTTCACTTCCAAATGCTAGGAAATGGGTTGTATATGTCTTACTGCCAAATGTTAATTTAGATTCCATCAATGACATTGCTTTACGGTTTCCTAAAGTATCAAATTAATTAAAGTTGTACCATATGCACAGATTTTCAAAGGTTTTAATCTTCCTAAAGGTTTACAATTTTTTTCTGTTTTATTTTCCTCCTATTCTCTGGCAAATATACCCTTTTCATCCTACTTAGCCACACTTATTAAAATATGGCAGACAAGAAAACGCAGCACTGCATTCAATGAAAACACAAGTATATGTGAAAGTATCTTTACCTCATGTTTACAAGTAAGAAACTAAAGACAATGAAAATCTACCCACATCTTCTGCAAGGTTTACTGAGTGGAACAGTAACAGAAAACAGAATCCTTCTCCCCAGCCACTGCACAGCATGGCAGTATTTGCAATGATTTTCATCTGTGTCTAAATTGGACTTAATTTGTTCTAGGTTAGAAACAATGCCCTCTAAAATCAATAGATTATCCATCATATTGTGGAACTTCATAAAATATACAGTGACTATTCTACTAAGATCTCATCCATCTAGACTTTTGTATATACTAATTTTATTTAATGTCAAATAGCATTGATTTAAGATTAGTGATTGCACTCTGTGAAAAAAATATTTCCCAGAAAGCATATTCTTTTTAACATTTGCTTTGAGGTAGCTTTCTTAGTATCACTGAAACAATATTGGAATTTAACTTGATATCAGAACCCACTCTCTGCTTATATGATTTTAATTCATGTACTACTTCTTTCCTTACAGCTTTTCTATTCAAGAATAAAACAAATGACACAAAAATCTTGCATTGAGTCATACCACAGACTGTTGTAGGAAATTCTGCAATATTCTCATCCCAATTTTCTTCACACACAATAAAAAAGCAAATTGATTCTAGGGCCAATAATTAAGTTCCAGAGTTGCTAAAATGTTCCTCATTACTAATATAATCTCTCTTGATGGATAGGTAAGTGCATAGATATTTGTCCCTCATTATTTGGCATCAATGGGGGATTGGTTCTAGGATTCTTGAGAATACCAAAATCTACAGATACTCAAGTCCCTTATATAAAATGGTGTAATACTTGCACATAACCTACACACAACCTCCTATATACCTCAAATCATTTCCAAGTTACTTATAATACTTAATACAAGTTAAATCTACATAAATTATTGTAACATCATGTTGTTTAGGAAACAATGACAAGAAAAAGACTAGGTGTTCCATATTATGCAACTTTTTCCAGACGTCCCTCATGACCAAAGGCGTGTACCGAGCTCTAGCTCCTTAACTCTAGCTGTATCACTTTCCCTCCCTGCTCCTGAGAACACCCTGCTGCAAACACAAGACAAAGAAGAGGATTACACTTGTAGGGAAGGGACAAAAGCCTAGAGATGTTTATGCCACACTGTAAGGTCTACATTTACAGATCTCATGACTTCACTGTTCAGGTGTGTCCTCGGGGAGAGGGTTACGGACAAGGTAGTGGTGCGAACTTCCAGCGAGGGCCCTGCCATTGCTCGTAAGAGTGGAAAGCATGTCTTGTGCTCTGATGGAATGAAAAGTTCAAAAGAAGACAGAGAACAAGAGAGAAGGGTAATGAGGAATAACGAGGGACGTAGTAGCCTAGTGGTACTCAGTGCCTCCCATGCTGCCCCTCAGGCAGTGGTGCAGAGGTGATCCCAGCAAATCTCTGCCCAGAACATGTTCACCCCGATACTCACTACATCATTCTGTCCCCATTTAAAATGGGAATAGAGAACCTCCTTCCCAGGGTGCTGTGAAGATTAAGTAAGTTAATGTATATAAAGCTCTTACAACAGGGCCCAGCACACAATAAGCCCTCATTAAATCATTATTTTAAGAGAAATACAATATGTCATGAAAGAGGGCAAGGGACATAAAATTTAGAAAGAATTCAAAAATGGCTTTTCAAAGCCTTGGGGAAGAGAGGAATTATATGAAGAAAATAGCATTCTTTATCTTCTCGAAATATAAAAAAAAAAAAATTAACAAGCCTAGCAAAGTGGCAAGGAAGCCATGTTTTGGTTTATTTGCTTTTTTCTTTCCAACAAAACATAAGGTTTTCTACTTCCATTCTTACAGGTAAATCAGTTCCTTTGTGTGGGTAGAGTCTGCACAGAATTAAAACATCTGTCCACTGTCTCCCCCTGTTCTCTCTATGACAGGTCAATATTGCCTATCCCATAAGGACTGTAATGGCCTGCATTAGCAGCACACTGTATGATTCATTTTCTTTGTGGCAAAGTCCATCATAATTTTAATAAACACTTGCAGTCACTGCTTATCTCTGCTGCAGAGTTCCTATGACACGGCCTCACTGTTTTCTTAAACAGCAAATCTGTGTGTTCTATCGGTGCATCCACTAACCATGGTGATCTATGTGATGACTCCAACAGAAAAATTAAACTCTCAAATAGGGAAACACAATGATTTTGTCTGTGGCCAGTTTAGTGACTACCACTTGTCTATGCCACAGTGATTCTCAATATTAATCAGCCTGCATGACACAGTATCGGGCAATATATCTTAGCGCATGCAGTGGCACTAAACATGAGAATTTCTAGGTGGTGATGGGGGGTTTATCCAAGTCTGAGAAGTAGAAAGTGTGCAGAGAACCACAAGTCTGTGATTTCGTTGTTGTAAGTAGGCAGAATTCTTTATTACCTATTCCAAATAATAGACATTTTTAAGAAAATCACAACATACTGAATTTTGTAAATTCTAATTCACACATTAGTGACTTTTGTTTCCCAATTATAATCTTCCTAAATGCTACTGCACTGGATATTGACTACCTTTGGGGGTTTTACAGCCTATCTCCTACCTCTTAGAATTGCATTCCCTCTCTCAGTTGTTCCAACTCACCTAAAATATGGCTTTTGGAAGAGACATGTTGTGTGCTCTGTCCTTTTGATTATTTACAACTGCTAGATGATCACTATTTTATATATGCTAATCAAGTACACATCAAGGCAACTTAACATCTCCAATGCCTTCTACTCTGAAGAAAATTCTGGATTTTCAAATGTTACCAAGGCTTAATTGATTTTTTAACTTTTTCCAAATTTGACTTATGATCTCAAAATCATCTGGAAAAAAGTACAAAGCATTGTAAATTACCTCTATCCTCTCCCAACCCCCATCATATCTGGATAGCCTCTCTTTCCCTGATTCTCTCCAGCAAAAAGATTTAATGAAAGTCACCTCAGCAATTCGAACATGCCTACCAAATCATAAGCATAGAGACGCTCTGAAGAGTTCATTTTAGAAATAATTCCTACTAATCCTTTCTCAGATAAATGGTGATGGTTTGTAGTTACTATTTGTTGTTTGTAATCGCAACTACCCTATCCCTTTTACTTCAACAGACTTGTGTCCTTTGTAGTTGATACTTTGAAAAGACACTGTTAGCATCCTGACTCTTGGACCTTTATGCTTTGTTTTTGTAAAGAGAAACCACAGCTGAAAGAGAACCACCACTTCAGAGGTGATCTCTGCTGGCTGTCCTGACAGAGCTCTATCAAAGGCTTCCTGGTTATTACTGTCCCTCACTCCTAGGTATCCCCATGCTTTCACTCTTTCTTTCCTTTGTTCTTTCCCCTTTTTTTTTCCTCCCCTTGCTCCCTCCCTTTCTGCATTCATGATTTCTTTGAAAGTGCTTGAATTGTTTTGACTCTTGCTTTCACGAATAAATTTCACAGTATCCGGATATAAACTCTCCAAAACTAAACAAGTCTCTCTTTTTTGTTTTAAACAGTGATGGATATAAAATAAGTTCTCAGTAATACCAGTTAGCTGATTTGAGATGTAAACCATGAACAGAATGCCACAGAAGTGCAATGTCTTTCTCATCATATCCTGAATACATGCAGACAGTATCAACATGATATCACTGATAATGTTAACCTTAATCACCTGGCTGACACAGTGCTGTCAGGTTTTTTCACTATAAAATTATTTTTCTATGTTATATTCTTTGCAAGGAAGTTATTCTCAAAATAATCTAAGAGATTCTTGCAGGTTCTTATACATCTAAAATTATTCTAAAATAAGAGTTTATAAAATATTTAAGAAAAAAAGCTTAAGCCAGGCATGGTAGTGCATGCCTGTAATTCCAGCACTCAGGATGCTGAGGCAGGAGAATCATAGTGAGTTCAAGATCAGCCTCGGCTACAAAGTGAGCTCAAGGCCAGCCTCAACTGCATAGTGAGACTTTCTCAAAAACAAAAAGACAAAAAAAAAAAAAAAGAAGAAGAAAAGCTTAGAAAGTACCTAGCAGATAGGAGTTCAATAAATGGTAGCTCTATTTTTTTTATAATATCTGCATTTTGAAAAGGGAAATATTTTGTTTTGTTAATATTTGAACAGTAATATCTTTCAAATTTTAAAAAACATTTTGCTAATTTGAATTTATTTGATGACTAATGACAGAGGTTTTTTTTAAAGTTATTTCTGCCACTTACAGCCATGTTTTTATCTGGCTTTTATACCAACTAAATTCTTCTGATTCATCTGGCTTCTCCCAGGTGATCAAACTTTGCAGATTGTCAGGGTCATTCCTGATTTATATGTGCTATCTCAGTTAGTGATTAACATGAACCCCTGATTTGAGAAAGATGAATTCTATGGTCACCCTTCTAAATCCTGCCCCTGTCCTGACCTCAATTTTTTGTATATACTCTAGGATAGCTGTACCACTGCAGTGCTAGCCCCTGGGTCAGTCCATTTACACTACCTACTGGTGCCAAAGTGTACCTTGGCAATTAAACACGGGAAATGTTTTTGGTAGACAATAGGGATCTGCTAAAGAAAAAAAAAAAAAACACCTAAAAACATGTTGCTAAATGACCACCCTTTAGCGGAGATGTAACTCACCATATAAATTACAACTCAGTTCAACACTTTAGTATTCTGCCTTCCAGAGATGTAAAGAATGCAGTATTCCAACACGTACAGCCCTTTCTCCAACTATGTGTTCTGAAGGACACTCCTTCTGCCCCACGTGCTGAACCCCATTCAGTGCTGCTCCCGAGAGGAAGCGTGATGGTGCACAGCTGTACAGGCACGTGACTTTCAAGCCACACTAGCAGCTCAGCCATTCTCTCTCCTGCCTTCCTGCCTTTCTTTCCTTCTCTTTCCTTTTCCTTCTTCCTTATCTTTCTTTCTCTTTACTCTTCTTTCTTTTCTCCCACATTTCCTCATTCTGCTTTGGTAAGGGGAATCTTTATGGGTCAATTTGTTTCTTCTCTTTAATTATGAGGCAAATAGCAAGTTCATCAGATAAACTTTTAAAATTCTACCACCCAAAGATGACAATTTTAAATGTTTGTACATCTCTTTCCCGGCACATATTCATGAACTGTAACCATGTGAAGATCACTATTAGTGTGAAGAACTTCCTGGATGTAGCACATATTGGTTCTGTGACCTCGAAAAAGATACTTAACCTTTCTGAACCTCAGTTTTCAAATCTGTGAGATAAGAATAAATGCTATACTATTTATTATCATAATGTGCCATATTATTATCTTTGTCAGGACTAAAGATGTTACCGAGTTTGAGGGCGCTAAAGTCTCCTTATGGGGAGGTTTCTGGGATCTTTCTGTCCTAAACAAAGAATTGGTCGAGATGAGTCCAAATGGTGTAAAGTTCTGTATTTACTGAAAGTAGGAAAAGAAACAAGCCCTGCAGAGCCTGGGCCAAGTAAAAGGAAGAAAGTAAGTGCGCTTTACAGGATCAGAGTGGACTACTTGAGAGAGAACACAGTAGGCAAAAAACTCAAAGTAATCTATCCTCTTGTACTTCCTCCTCCTCAGAACGGTGGCAGGGTTAGGCCAACCTATCAAAACCCCAGCTGCGTTCTCATGAGAAGTCTACCTACAGTGCAGGTCTTTGGGAGCTGCTCTGCTCAGTGTCCTGGGATTTTGTAATCTTTCCTAGCCAGTGCACCACACCCTATTCTCCTCATCTGGTAATGTATGTAAATTAGCACAGTGCCAAAACATATTAGGTACCCCTATAAATAATAGGTGTTAATAGTACATGTTTTGTCAGAAGTGAAATCATACAAACATTCCAACACATGGGTATGTGGTATTTTGATTGGTAAATCTTTTGTGATTAAATATAGATCTGCTTCACCGGTTTTGGTATTTATTTCTTAATATTGCATTTTTTAGTTTGAAATATAGTGATAAACATGTTAAAAAATAGTAAATAACATATATAACCACTTTTGTGGAGACCTCCCACGTATTATAATTTCCCTAGGAATTATCACTATTTTGTATTTCAATCTCATACACGAAAATAGGGCCACTTCAAATAAAAAATATGGAGTCCATAACATCTTCATGAGGTTCTCTGCTCTCATGAGTACCAGCTCCTCAAACCAGAATCATCTGGGTCTGGAATTGATATCAATGCTCCAGGAATCTAAGCTAAACATAATATTGATCACCAAAATATGAATTTGAGATGTTATTTTCTTAATTTTATTTCAGCAAGCTTGGGATATAGGTCAGTAGCATAAGTGCCTGCCTGGCAAGCACAAGGTCCTGAGTTCAACTCCCAGTACCCAAAAACAAAAAAAAATTCTGCTACAGAAACAATTTTATCTCAGCAACTGCCTCTCCTGGTGTTGCTGCTCTACTTGAAAGAATGTTATTTGTGGTTTTCATTGGTGTTATTTGTCTTGTTTAAGAGTGGTCTTCCAAATTGAGAAGAACCCTGGAAGCAGCACAGAAAATATATCTTTAACTGGGCTTCATAGTGTACACCTGCAATCCCAGCCCTCAGGAGGATGAGGCAGGAGGATTGCCACAAGTCAAGGCCAGCCTATGCTACATAGTGAGTTGAAGGTCAGCCTTACCTATAGAGACCCTGTCTCAAAAAAAAAAAAAAGTAATAATTTGTCTGCTCTTAGAAAACAAAAATGTTGAAACACAGGGGTAAATTCAATACAATATGCAGAAAGCATTTAGTACTTGGGTATTTACTAGATTTTCCCTGGACAGAAGTCAGAGAGGCTTGATTATTTAGGGATATGCATATATACTGCACTGTCTTAGGGCTCCAAAATGGTAACAGTTAATAGCACTTTACACTGTAACACATGATCATAATCATTGAGAACATAGTGATACAGCATTTTGTATAAAAAAGTCTATTTTATGCATGAAGCACTTAAAAGAGCCTCCGTGACATAAGCATTTTTATCCGTTAACTGGCCCATTTCATTTGTCACAAGAAGTCTCTGGCAGGGACAGTTAGCATAGTCCCATACATAGTCCCTAGCGTTATAGGCCATTATAGATGCTCAACTGATTTAAAGGTGAGCTGCTGTAACCTAATGGAAATGAATTCTATATTTGCTGCACAAGTTATATGGAAACAGTGCCTTCAAGTACCCTTGAGAACACAGCACACTGATTACATGCTTACCAAATACTAGTCACTATGGTGAGTATTAGGCATGTTAACATCGCTCCATCACCTCAGACACCTGAAGAAAATTATAATGATGACCTGACCCTTAGGTCATAGTCCTGAGACCTACCAGGGATATTCCACTAAGCTAATAGGTGGTGGCAGAGTGAGACGGATTCCTAGCCACTTCTCTTTTACATGTCCAACATAAGGACTGTAAAAAAAGTTTTATGTTTTCCCTTCTACTGTGAAAATGTCTGAGATGGGACTAAATCCAAAGTATAACATAAAAACATTACCAAAGCATTTTCACTACATTAATTCTCATTAAATCTTCCCTTCTTTTCACCTGTGCTCTTCTGCAAGGTTCCTAGGAAATTTGTGTCCTTCAGCTTCTCGTTCACCTGGAGAAAAAGGCTCCTGTCCTTCACAGTACAATTCACATCATAAAGAGAACAAAACACAGGCTAAGCATGATACTGGGTGCCAGTGGATGAATATGAATAAGAAATTTTCCTTCGCAAAAAAACATACACTATAACCAGGATGCAGGAGGGAGGTATTTTCCTAGAAAGAGGAACTATCAGAAGATTCATAGACAAAGGTAGGACAAGCAAATTCAAAGTCACACATGAAGATGTTCTGCTATAATTCACATACCACATAATGCATCCATTTAAAGTGCTGTAAGTCTCCAATTTAGGAATGAGTTTTGTTCCAGAACATATGCAAGTTGGATTCTTTTGTAATCCAACAAAGTGAGTCTTACACAGTGTATCTGTGAATCTTATATACCTATGAAAGTTTGCAACTCAAATGTTTGTAAGTCAGGGACTTACTATGCACACTTCAATGGTTTGGTATATTTAAAGTTGTGCTACCACCACTACAATCCATGTTAGAACATTTTCAACATGTCAGAAAGAAACCCAGTACCCATTAGCCATCACTCCCCATCACACACACACACACACACACACACACACACACACACATGCACGCACACACCACAGCACACTGCTAACCTACTTTCTATCTAAAAATTTATCTATTCTAGATATTTCATATAAATGGAATATAAGTAGAATCATAATATATGACTGTTTACAATTTACTTTTGCTTTGGATTTGTGAAGGTTCATCTTTGTTATAGCACATATTAGTACCTAGTTCCTTTTCATTTCTGAATAATACTAATAATATTCAATTGTATGGATGTACCACATTTTATTTATCAATCATCAGTTGGTAAACATTTAGGCTATTTCCACCTTTTGGCACTCGTGAATAATATTCCTATAAATTCTTATAATATTCTTATGAATGAACAAGTTTCTGAGTGGATGTTTTCAAGTCTCTTCAGTAAATACCGGGGGGTGACAATCCTGGGGAATCCTATGTGTAACCTTTTGGGAAACCACTATACTAGCTTTTGACTCAGCTATCCAGTTTCATACTCTCACTAACAGGTTATTTCCAGCCTTAGCTAAGCAAATTATATTCAGACCTTTCCTGTTCTCTATTATGTCTAGAGACCTTCTAATAGCAGGAGAGGAAATAAAAGCCCAGACTGTGATTCTGAAACCTTCCTTGCACACTAAATAGCCGTGTGACTATGAGTTGTCTTACTTAACCTCAGTCTATGAGGAATAAAAAATAAATAGAACAGCATCTGACACATAGTACTCAATAAATAATGATGAATGAACATACTGATGGTCCTCTGTATCCATAGTTTCCACATCTGTAGATTTAATAAACCATAAGTTGAAAATATTTGGGGAAAAATTGTGTCTTTACTGAACATGTGTAGGTTTTGTTATCATTTTTGCCTAAACAATATACTCTGATAAATATGTAACTATATTAGATCTTGTAAGTAATCTAAATATGATTTAAAGTATACAAAAAGGTATAAATAGAATATTGCAAGTAATCTTATGTAAGACGCTTGTGTAGCCCATGAATTTTAGTATTCATGGGTTTCCGAGAACCAATCCCCCACAGATAATGAAGGATGATAGCACTCAACAGTGTCCTGCACTTAGCGTCAGTAATCACTACTAATGTTCAATACATATAAGCAGTAAAGATTGATGAGCAGCAAGGGCAAATATTCTGTTGCTACCACCAGCCTTTGACCAGAGCAAAACATAAATGGCAGACATCTTTATATGTTCTGCCCACTTGCCAGATAGATCCCTGCAAACATGTCAGAAAGGAAGGATTCCTATCCACAGTCATTCTGCTCTTTCAGCCGAGTAAGTGTAATTTGTGAGCCCCGTGCTCATCCTCTCCCATCAGGCCATTTATGGCCCTTACAATTTCACTCTTGATGAGAATGCATAAAATATTATTGGCCCTGTGCACTTAATGTATAATACACAGAACCTAAAATAGGCATTATTAAATACAGTTAAATGAAGGGCCGAATGGGTATACTAAAATGCTTGCATGTTGGAAGGATTTGTTAACCCTGCTGATGCTATAGAAAGTAACTACATTTCCTTGATTCCTCCCTGAACAAAATCATTGTTTAAATGGTTCATTGGGGCTATGCAGAAATAAATTTCTGGGTTAAAAGCACCGCACCAGGGCTCAGGAGTCTGGTTCACATTTTGGCTCTGCATTTCCATTATCATGGAGTCCAGCTACTTTACTTCTCTGGATGTTGGGTCATCCAGAAAAATAGATTGGATGTAGAGTAACTACAGAGCTTTGGCATCTTTAATTCCATTAAAAATATTGGGTGTGGAACTTATCACTACTACTCTTTTTTCTCCTCAGTGAATTCTCTATTCCTGCTATCCACAGTGTTTTCAGGTTGGGTTGGACAGAACCCTAAGCACAGGAATCTCAAGGTAGAATTGCCTAAATTGGTTTTATTTGCCATAGATGTCCCAACCAGGAAGAGAGGGCTTTAGAGTAAAGTGAGCTGCTGTGGATGAATTAGATTAAATATTTTGAGACCATAAGCTGGGACTGATGATAACTCAACAGGTATTTTTCACCTTGGCTGGTAGATCTCCAATTCTGCTTCATTCAAAATTAACCCATCTTTGTATCGATGTATTCCAAAACACCTATTTCCTGTTCCTCACCAGTTCACTACCTCTTTTGTTGCTTTTCTACTTGAATCTCTTATTGTCTTTCTCTTCAACTCCTCTGACACATGGCTCCTAAGAAACATGATGGATTTCTTAGATGTTTGGTTAGCTGGGTGGTGACAGAATAAAGGGGGAAAAGATAGAGGAGAAGGAGAATGATTCCTGGAGAGGGCTCTTACTCTTTTCAAGCAAATGTGCTTTTGCCTGAAGTGCCCTAACACATTTGACACAGGAAGATAGGCAGAGGTCAGCCTTAACAAACAAGACCATATACCAAAGTGATCAAAAACACCTAAAGTACTTTTGCCAGTGTTACTTCAAATGAGATCATCTGACAAATGCTTATAGATACTGAAGTACTGACCTTTACATTTTTAACAAATTAAAATGATTTTGTGACTGTCATACTTCCCAAATAATAAAATGGCAGTGTTCAAAGGAAAACTTGCCAACAAAAGATGTCTAGATTCTAAAACCCTCAGAGACAAAAGACTGCAAAGTACCATATATAATGGAATGTTTAGAACACTTTTCTGTGTAACATGATATAATACAAGGTAAGATTATCCATTTCTATGCTAACGTGAATTTAGTCTCTAATTTAGCTATTTCAATTCAATTTGCAGTTCCGACTAAAAAACACATTTATATTAGAGTGTACATTACTGCTGTACGCTAACACATGAAACTTTTGCTGGCTCTACCATTTCTTAGTATAACAGAAAGATATTATTTTATCCTTCCTATACTAAAAACCCAAAGAAAACTCACTAAAAATGGGGTTAGTTAAAATTATAATCAAGAGAAGCAAGAGCATCATACAACTCCTGAACGTATTCATATAGAGAAGATGTCAGCCAAGATATGTGAGCTGACTCACAAAAGTGGAAAAATTTTTGGCACATTCCTATTTCAAAGAATTTGTGTTTTAGGAAAAATATTTCATATTAACACTAGCATATTATTGATGTTAAGTTTCTAATGGACTGTTTAAGTTTTTTTCTAGGACAAATTCATACTGCTTTAATGACTTCCATCAAGTGTTTCAGAAAACAGTTCCCCATTCTGCCTTCTGAACAGTTCTCCCTCAGAGTAATCATCGTTTCTTCATTTGTTTTCTATTGCAGGATTACATCTCACTCTGATTACCATACGACTTTGCAGTCCACATGAACATGACCATATAACTTTCTCTATGCAACAGAACATTAATGGGCATGGTGCTTACAAGGACTTTAAACTGTCATATAATTTAACTCCTGTATTTCTCCTGTCTTTCAAGAGCATATGCCTATGGAGAAAGGGATGGGGAGTAGAACTGTAGCCACTGCTGCAATCAAAGAAACAAATGTCAAAAGCACATGGATAGAATGGCAAACTAACAATCCCAAGCAGAATATAGAGAATATTTAGCAAAAGACTGTTAATAGTTCTTCATCAAAGATCTTTCAACTTTCAAATTGGTTTTGAGGTAAGATACTGTAAGTTCCTTTCTATAAAATAGCCCTCCCTATAAGGTTGCATCCACTCACCTTTGTATAACTCACTTTTCTTAAAAAATGTACTTTCATTTTCCATGTGGAAAAATTTATAATTTGTAATATACTTGTGTTTGGATTTACAATTACAATATACTCATTGGTAGTATTCTAATTATTATTTTCTGATAATACTTGCTTATAATTTTACTTCTCCCATATATATCTTGTAAAGTATTAACTAAATAAAGTATAAATCTCTCATATGTGTTAAACATTCTGATGAATAAATTCTACTGAACTGAAGGAACCAAACTTAAGGAGCCCATCCACGTCATCTGTTCCTGTTACTAGGTGAACCAAATAAGCAGTAAATGTATACTTTTGCACAAAAAAGTCCAATAAGGATGGTGAGACAAGGATGATGAGACAAAAACCAGAAAACTCAAAGAGCATTTGTACCCATAAAATAGTCAAGTGTGGCTGACACCAATGGAACCTATTACCTTTTACAATGCCAACTTCCTTTAAGTATTTAATGGTACCCAAATTTGATCACTCCTTTATTGTATGTTCCTTCAACATTCTTCAACATTCTTCTATTGTTTACACTAGAGTAGGCTGCATTTAGTTGAAATATTTTTAATTTATATACTATTCCCAAAAGAATATGATCTGGGTTAATTATAATGTGGTTTTTAAAACTTCCATGTACATAATCTCACATTCTCTTCCAAGACACGTTCCACAGGACTCTTGTATGTTTGGAACTTATAGACTGTGTTGTTTTGTATTCTTCCAACCACCATGCCTTGCTTAAAATTCTAAACTCAGTGGCCTTCCGACTGAATAAACAACCCTACATCAGCTTGTCTTCCCATTCTTCTTAGTTCAAAACTCTCAAAATCTTACAATATTTTACAGCAAGTAAATAAATAAAACACAAAACAAAACTCAGGAAGCCCCCAGGAATGTGCTGATTGCAAGGATGTCTCGGAGTACCTGTCTCACAACATCACAGTGGTTTTCCAGAGCTTTACCCAAGTGTGGCTCAATGAAGGCTCTGCAAAATCAAGTTTCCTCCAGCACAGCGAGTACTCATTACAATTTTTTAAGTTCAACTAATGTACGCCATAGAGCACAGTAAAATACAAGTGTGGTGGATTGACAACTGGTAGTCAACTTGTAACACTGAGCTGAACTGAATTAGCATGGTTCTAGATGTGGAAGGCCCACCTGAGGATTGTTGTCAACAACATAAAAAAAGCTGGAGAGAAAGAGGTGGTGTGGTTGGTTCTCCTGGAGGAGCTTGTCATGCTGCCTTTCTTGACATGAACTTAGCTGTGCTCATCATTGTAGGAGCTCAGGACCTCACTGTTGCTGAGGATGGCTATGGTACTTTTCAAGGGAGCTCTCGTCCTTACTTTGAGTGTTGCTTCTTGGCTCCAGTACAGATCTTTCAGCCTGCTAGCAGAGATCCTTCATCTGCTGGCACATATTTTCTACCTTCCTCCACTGATCTTTGGGCCTTCCCAGCGTAGATCCATGAAACCGATTTGCATGAGGCATTGTCATGGGCTCTAGGCCTCTGGTTGAACTCACTAGGAGCACTGTCATGGGCTCTAGGTCTTCAGCTGGACTCATGCAGGACACTGCCATGGGATCCTGGCCCTGACCTGGATTCTTTGGGTCTTCAGTGTGTGGGCAGATTTTCTCCACTTTTTTGTACTTGACTCTTTGGGTGACTACTATAAAATAATCCTATAAATTATGTGTCCTGCATTAAAATGTTTCCTTTACAAATCCTGACTACAACAGCAAGATTCTAAACTGATGGGAAAGTGGCATGAAGAAACGTGATTAAAACTAGAGTCTATTATATGCTTTCAGCGAAGTCTGATCAAACACCATTCCATTTTATACATTCTTTTAGAATGACAGAGAACAGTGAAATGAAAATGTTCATACCAAGATCATTGAACCATTAGAAATGAAAAGGGACTTTCTAGAGCTGTGCTTTTTTATAACCCTCTCTCTTAGGAAAGTTAATAGCAAATCCTCTCTGAGCAATTGGAAATGGTATAAAGGGATGGCCTCTGAGATGATCTCCAAGGCCCTCACTGATTAGCCTGTGGTCTACCAACCTGATTCCTAGGTGCCTGATAAAAACAAGAACTACTTTCTAGGATTTTGATGTCAATGAAAGAGAATACAAGTCTACCTTTCTTTTACCATCTCTCATCTCATTACTGAAGAAGCTTTATGTAGAAGGATTTGAGTACCTTTATGATGGTGTTATGGCTTATGTAAAAAAGTCTCTCCAAAGACCCCATGCTGCTTATACGTGGAGCTTTTGGATCATGAAGGTGTTATAGCTGACTTGCTACTTACAGATGTGACCTGGTCAGGAGAGCTAGGTCACTGGGGGTATGCCCTGGAAAGATAAGTTTCCCTCCCACCTCTCTCAGCTTCCTGACTACCATAATGTAGGCAGCCTTTCTCCACTTAGGCCCTTCCATTATTCCATCTCTGTATTTAGGCCAGGTGATCATGGACTGAAACTTCTGAAACATGTGCCAAGATGAACCTCTTGTCTCTGAAACTGTGGGTGTTGGGTATTATATCCCAGCAGTGCAAAGTGACTAAGAAAGATGGTGAGGGTATGAAGGAAAAGTTCATGACAGGCTAAAGAAGAATGAAAGGAACAAGAATCTTAATCACCCATTGCCTTGGTTCTTCTTCCTTCTGGGCCTGAGCTACAACTGGTGTTTGTTCAGTGAACCTCATGATACTAAGAGGTTATAAAATAAAATGCTCTAAAGCCCAGTGGCTAAGATAAATGAAGAAAATGAGCCAACCAGGTCCCTTGTGTTGCTTGAAGGTACTGGCCCTGTACAAAAGGGGCTCACAGTGGGTTTTTTAGGAGCATAAAAAATTTTAAAAGAACGTTAAAAAAGAAACAGAATTTCAAAACATGATGATATGAAATCAACAGTGCCTGTTATATAGCATATTATTATCTTCAAAGCAGTTGTTCAGATTACCAGCTATAGGCATGCAAAACTGATTAAAAAATTAAGCATTAACTGTTGATAAAACAATGAAAATTAGTAGTACATTTATCTTAGCTCGTGTGTGTGTGTGTGTGTGTGTATATACACATATATATATATATAATTTTCCCTTCCTTCTTTCTTTTCTCCTTTCCTTCATTGCAGTTGTTCTTTCCTTTTGAGCAGTTTCTTTCCTTTTACAATATCTGTTGTATCTTTCAGGTTTTATTTACACTTCAAGTTTCTTACACTAGGGAGACAATACGATGTTTGCACATGAGGGTATGATTTATTTCACTTATGAATATGGTCTCTAGTTGCATCCATTTACCTATAAAAGGCTTGAGTTTATCTTTCTTTATAGCTGAGTAATATTCCACTGTATAAAAATGCCACATTTTCTTATCCATTACTTAGTTGATGAGCATTTGGGTATTTTCAAGATTTAGATATGACAAATTGTGCTGCTATAAACATGGGTGCATATACATTGCTCCGGGATGAAGTTTTCAATTCTGGAAAAATACTCAGAGGGGGAATAGCTGGCTCAATGGGACTTCTAATCCTAGTTTTTGAGGAATCTCCATACTGATTTCCACAGTGGTTGTACCAGTCTACACTCTCACCAACAGTAGAGAAGGGTTCCTTTTTCCCCACAGACTGACCAGCATTTGATATTGGATGATTTCTTGATGACAGTCATTGTTTCTGGAGTGATATGGTATCTCAAAATTATTTTGATTTGCATCTCTCCAATGACCAATAACACTGAACATTTTCTCATATATTTATTTGTCATTTATATTTCTTGATCTGAGAAGTATGTATTCATCTCAGATGGCCATTTTTGGATTGGTCTTTGAATTTTGGGGCCTGATTATTTTTTAATTCTTATATGTTCTAGAGAAAAGTTCCTTGTCTGGGGGCCAGATGGCTATGATTATTTCCCATTTGTTGGGTTTTCTTTTTACTCTGTTGGTGATTTCTTTTGATGTGCAAAAGTTTTCAGTAAAATGAGATCACAGTGGTTGAATCTTTGAAGTACTTCCCATGCAGTTTAGTTTTTGTTCATGAACTCTGCCTACCCCCTGACTTCAAGATTTCTACCTAATTTCTCTTCCAGTAGATTTAGTGTTTCTCTTTTAATATTTAGATCTTTGACCCATCTGGACATTAGTTTAGTGCATGGTGATAGACATGGGCCTCATTTTAGTTTTCAGCATGTGGAAAGCCAGTTTTCCTCAGCATCACTTATTAAAGAGGCTATCTTTCTTCCAGGGAGCATGTTTCACACCTTTGTCAAAGATAAAGTGGCTGAGTGTGTTTGAGGTTATGTTTGCATCTTCTAATACATTCTGTTGATCCTCAAGTCTGCTTTTTGCCAGTACCATGCTGATTTTATCACAGTACCTTTGTAGTATAATTTCAAGTCAGGGATTGTGATGCCTCCTGCCTTGCCTTTGTTGCCTAGGCATGCTTTTGCTATTCTACCTCTCTTTTAGATCTGGATGAATTTTAAGAATGTTTTCTCTAGATCTATGAGGTACATTAAAGGTATTTTCATCAGAATTACATTAAATCTGTATAACAGTTTTGGAGGTATTGCCACTTTTAAAATGTCTGTTCTTCCTATGCATGTGCAAGGAATATCTTTCCATTTTCTTAAACCCTCTTCAATTTCTTTTTCCACAGTACTGTAGTTTTGACTGTATAGATCTTTTACTTCCTTTGTTAGATTGATTCCTAAGTATTTCATTCTTTTGGATGCTATAGGGAAAGGTGTGGTTTCCCTAATGTCTCTCTCAGTGAGATTGTTATTTGTGTACAAGAAGGCTATTGATTACTGAATGTTGAGTTCATACCTGGCGATGCCACTGAATTTGGTTACTAAACCTAGAAGTCTTTGGGTGGAATTTTTAGGGTCTTCTATGTAGAGCATCATGTCATCTGCAAATAATGATAATTTCACTTCTTCCTTTGCTACTCTTATTTGTTTTATTTCTCTCTCTTGTCTAATTGATCTGGCTAATGTTCCAAAACTATACTGAATATGAATGGTGACAATGGACATCCTTGTCTTGTATCTAATTTTAGAGTAAAAGCTTTCAGTTTTTCTCCATTTAGTATGAGGTTGGATTTTATCAGAGGGAGGTAAAAACCATCTATTCCTATTTTCTGCAGGGTTTTTACCATGAATAAGGGTTGGACTTTGTCAAAAGCTTTTTCTGCATCCATTGAGATGATCATGTGATTTTTCTCTTTGGCTCAGTTGATCTGGTATACTGAATTTATTGCTTTACATATACTGAACCATTCCTGGGATGAATCCCACTTGGTAATGACATATAATCTTCTTGGTGATTTGCTGCATTCTGATTTGCTAGAATTTTATTGAGAATTTTCACATCTATGTTCAATAGGAAGAATAACCTCTAGTTCTCTTTTTTGGTTGGATCTTTCTCTGGTTTTGGTATCAGGGTAAGACTTGCCTCCAGGAATTAGTTGGGGAGAATTCCTTCCTTGTCAATTTCCTTAAAGAGTTTCAGAAATATTGACATTAAATCTTCTCTAAATTTCTTATAAAATTCAGGTGTGAATTCCTCAGGACCTGGGCTTTACTTTGTTGGGCAAGTTTTCAATCACATTTTCAATTTTATTGACTGATATTCAGTTATTCAGAATTTTTATATCTTCTTCATTCAGTTTTGGTAATTCATATGCATCTAGGAATCTGTCCATTTCTTCTGTGTTTTCCTTCATTTGAGAGTAAAGATTTTTGAAGTTGGTACTGATGAACTTCTGAATTTCTACAGGATCTGTAGTGATTTCACCCTTTTCACTCCTTATTGCATGGATTTGAGCTTTTTCTTTCCTTTTTTGATAAGGTTGGCTAAGAGTTTATCAATTTTATTTATTCTTTCAAAGAACCAAATCTTCAATTCATTAATTCTTTGTATTATTTTCTTAGTCTTCATTGAATTAATTTTTGCTCTGATCTCAATAATTTCCTCCCTTCTTTAGATTTTGGGCTTGACTTGCTCTTCACTCTTCTGCTTCTAGAAGCTTGAGATGCAGCATAAGGTTTTTTATTTGTGCTTGTTCTGTTTTCCTGATGTGAGAATTCACAGCTATAAATTCCCTCTGAAGACTGCTTTCATTGTGTCCCACAGGTTCCACTAAGTTTCATCTACCTTTTCATTTGATTGTAAGTATTTTTCAGTTTCTTCTTCAATTTCATCTGTGACTCATTGATTGTTCAGGAGGGTGTTATTTAATTTCCATGTGTTTATGGAGTTTTTACCATTTCTTCTGTCAATAATTTCCAACTTTATTTCACTATGGACAGGTAACATGCATGGGATAATACCATTTCCTTTGCATTTACTTCAGCTTGTTCTATGGGCTAGTATATGGTCTATTTTAGAGAACTTCCTGTGTGCAGCTGAGAGGAATATGTATTCTTATGTTGTTAGGTAGAACACTCTGTAAACATCTACTAAGTCCATTTGTTCATACCTTACGTTCATTTATGTCATTTCTTTGGTGATATTTAGTGTACTTGATCTATCTAGTTGTTACATTGGGATGTTAAAGTCTCCTGCTATGATTCTGTTATTCTTCATTTGATTTTTCATGTCTTAAAATTTGTCTTATATACTTGGGTGCTCGATATTTGGTGCAGATACGTTTATGATTTGTTATCTTTTCCTCTTGCAGTTTTCTCCTAACAAGAATGTAGTGAACTTCTTTATCTCTTTTGATCATTCTTGGTTTCAAGTTTACATTGTCTGCAAACATAATAGCTACTCCTGCTTTTTACTGGGTCACATGGAGTATTATTTTCTGTCCTTTCACTTTCAGTCTGTGGGTTTCCTTTTGAGCTAAATGTGTTTCTTACATATAGCATATTGTTGGATTTTGTTTCTTGATCCACTCTGCAAGGCTATTTCTATTGACTGGTGAATTCGGGCCATTTACATTCATGGTTATAACTGATATGTATTGGCTTATCCTTGTATGTTATTTTCCTGCTGTTGCTTCCCTACTTTTCCCCTCTGCTTGGCCTATTTCTTGGTTCCATTCTATTGTTACTCTTGGAATTGAGGTCATTTTATCGCTTTTTACAATCTCTTCCAGTCCTCTATGTAGGATTGGTTTTGTGGTCATGAATTTCTTCACTTTTTCTTTGTCACGGAAGTATCTTATTTCTCCATTAATTTTGAAAGATACTTTTTCAGGACATATCAGTCAAGGTTGGAAGTTGTTTTCTTTTCAAGACCTCAAATACTTCACTCCAAGCTCTTCTTGACCTGAGGATTTGTATTGAAAAACCTTCTGTGATTCTGGTTTTTGTTTTCGGTTTATTTTAAAAATAAAAGAAGGAAAGCATATTAACAAACAGACAACCATTTACAAAGTAGCATAAGAACAATACAAGTAATTCAGAGTTACAGATAAAGTGGTAGGAAATTCAGAATGCTTGTTGTATTATGTATTGATATCTTCCAAATGGTTTCTCAGGAAAACAAATACAGATATGTAATATTGATCAAACAAGTAATCACTAACTGTTCCTTTCAGTATAGCAATAGAAGACAGTAGTACCACTGTTAGTTATCCTGTATGTATAGACATAATTTCCCACTTTCCCTTCTGCTTTCCCACATCTCAGCTGTCCTTTACTTTTCACCATTTCCCATTCATTTCACAATGTCTATCATACTTCCTAGAATTTTTTTCACACTTTCAGGTTCTTACACTAGTGAGACAATACATTGCTTGTACATTCAGACCTGATTTATTTCACTTAGGAGTTTTGTCTCTAGTGACCATTTACTATAAAAGCTTCAAGTTTATCTTTATATCTGTGTAACATCCCATTATATAAAAATACCACAATTTTTTTTCTCCAATCCTCAGTGGATGGACATTTGGATTGCTTCCACAACTTAGCAATTACAGATTGTGCCACTATGAACATGGGCGCACATATATCACTGTGATATGTTTTCAGATCTTCTGAGGAAATACCCAGAAGGGAAAGAGCTGGGTTGAATGGGACCTCTAGACCTGGTTTGCTGAGGGAACTCCAAACTGATTTCTACAGTGGTTTCACCAGTCTACCAGTCTTCCACCCATCAGCAGTGGAGAAGAGTTCCTATTTCTCCACAGCCTCACCAGCATTTGTTATTGGTTGATTTCTTAATGATAGCTATTCTTACTAGGGTGAGGTGAAATCTCAGTGTTGTTTTAATTTGCATTTCTCAAATGGCTAATGATGTTGAACATTTTCCCATGTATTTATTTGCTATTTGTATTTCTTTCACTGAGAAGTATGTATTCATCTCAGCTGCCCATTTTTGGATTGGGTCTTTGAATTTGGACAGGCTGATTTTTTTTCAATTCTTTATATGTTCTAGATAGAAGACCTCTGTCTGAGGGAGAGTCAGCTAAAACTATTTCCCAATTTGTGGCCTTTATTTTTACTCTGCTGGTGATTTCTTTAGATGTGCATAAAATTTTCAGTAGGATGACATCCCAGTTGTTGATTCTTTGAAGCATTTCACAGACAGTTTGGTTTTTGTTCATGAACTCCCTGCCTACCCCTATGTCTTCAACATTTTTACCTACATTCTCTTCAAATAGATTTAATGATTCTGTTTTAATATTGAGATCTGTAATACATTTTGATTTGAGTTCAGTGCTGGTGATAGTCTTAGGTCTATTTTCAGTCTTTGACAGGTGGCAAAACCAATTTTTCCAGTACATTTATTAAAGAGGTTATTGTTCTTCCAATGAGTTTGTCTGGCCCCTTATCAAAGATTAGGTGGCTGAGTGTGTTTGTGGTTGTGTCTGTGTCTTTGAGTCTGTTCCACTAATCATCATGTTTGTTTTTTAGCCAATACCAGGTTGATTTTATTACCATAGCTTGTAGTATAATTTCAGGTCAGGGATTCTAATTCCACCTGACTTGTCCTTGTTGCCCAGGATTGCTTTTACCACTCTGAGTCTCTTCTGGTTCCAGATGAACTTAAGAAATGTTTTCTCTAGATCTGTGAGGTATACTAATGTTAGTTTAATGGGAATTGAATTGAAGTGGTACAGTAATTTTGGTACTATGGCCATTTTCACAATGTTGGTTCTTCCTAACCATGAGCAAGGAATGTTTTTCCATGTATTGAAATCCTTTTTGATCTCTTTTTTCAGAGTACTGTAGTCTTCATGGAATAGATCTTTTACTTCTTTTGTTAGACTGATTCCTAACTATTTCAATTTCTTGGATGCTGTTGTGAAAGGTATGGTTTCCTTAATTTCTCTCTCAGTCTGTCATTTCCATATAGAAATGCAACTGATTTTCGGGTGTTAACTTTGTATCCAGCTACACTGCTGAATGCGTCAATTAGTTAAGGAGTCTTCTTGTGGAATTCATGGGGTCTTCGATGTAAAGTATCACGTCATCGGAAAATAGTGATAATTCCACTTCTTCCATTCCTATCCTTATTTCTTTTATTTCTCTCTCTTGTCTAATTGTTCTGGCTAATGCTTCCAGAACTATGTTGTATAGGAGGGGTGACAGTGAACATCCTTTTCTTGTTCCTGATTTCAAAGTAAAAGCTTTCAGTTTTCATACATTTAGTATAATGTTGGCTGTTGGTTTGTCATAGATGGCTTTGATCAGGTTGAGGTAAAGGCCACCTATTCCTATTTTCTATAGAGTTTTTATCATGAATGCATGTTGGACTTTGTCAAAAGCTTTTTTGCATCTATTGAGATGATCACATGGTTTTTGTATTTGGCTCTATTGATATGGTGTATAACATTAGTTGATTTGCAAATATCGAACCATCCCTGCATTATTGGAATGAATCTGACTTGGTCGTGCAGTATGATTTTCTGGATGATTTGCTGCATTCTATTTGCTAGTATTTTGTTGAGTATCTTGGCAACTATGTTCATTAGGGAGATTGGTCTGTAGTTCTCTTTTTCAGTTGGTTTTAAAAGAAAGTTTTACCAACCTTTCTCTGGTTTTGGTATCAGTATAATACTTGCCACCAGAAATGAGTTAGGGAGAACTGCTTCCATTTCAACTTCATTAAAGAGTTTTAGGAGTGTTGGTTTTAAATCTTCTCTGAATTTCTTGTAAAATTCTGCTGTAATCCACCAGGGCCTGGGATTTTCTTTGTCAGTAAGTGTTTAATCACATTTTTAATCTAATTAATTGATATTGGGTTGTTCAGGATTCTTATATCTTCTTGACTCAACCTTGGTAATTCATACATATCTAGGAATCTGTCCATTTCTTCTCAGTTTTCTGTCCTGTGGAAGTAAAGATTTTCAAAGTAGCTATTAATGATCTTCTGAATATATATAGAATCTGTAGTAATTTCGTTCTTTTCATTCCTTATTGCATGAATTAGAGTTCTTTCCTTTCTTTTTTTGGTAAGGTTGGCTAGGGGTTTATCAATTTTATTTATTCTTTCAAAAAACCAACTCTTTGATTTATTTATTTTTTGTAGGGTTTTCTTCGTCTCAGTTGCATTAATTTCTGTCCCGATCTTTTATACTCTCCTCCCTTCTTTGGGCTTTGGCCTTGACTTGTTCTTCTTTTTCTAAAAGTTTGAGGTGCTGCTTTAGGCTACTTATTTGTTCTCTTTCTGTTTTCCTTATGTGTGAGTTCACTGCTATAAATTTCCCCCTGAGGACTGCTTTCATTGCATCCCACAGATTCTGGTAGGTTATACCTACATTTTCATTTGTTTGTAGGTATTTTTAAATTTCTTCTTTAATTTCTTCTGTGACCCATTTTTTGTTCAGGAGGTTGTTGTTTAATTTCCAAGTGTTTATGGAGTTTTTGGAGTTCCTTTTGTCATTAATTTCCAATTTCATTACACTGTGGTCAGATAATATGCATGGGATGATTTCAATTCTTTTGCATTTAGGTATGCTCTATGTGCTAAAATGTGGTCTATTTTAGAGATAGTCCTATGTGCAGCTGATAAAATTATGTATTCTGATGTTGTGGGGTGGAACACTCTATACATCCACTAAGTCCATTTGTTCACAGTTTTGGTTCAGATCTGTTATTTCTTTGACGACTTTTTGTCCAGTTGACCTATCTTTTTGTGTCAAAGTGGGGTTGAAATCCCCTATTACAATAGAGTTATTAACTATGTGGGTTTTCATGTCTGTTAAGATTTGTCTTATATAGTTTAGTGCTCTGATATTTGGTGCATACATGTTTATGATTGTCTCATCGTCTGCAGTTTTCTCCTAACAAGTATGTAATGACCTTTATATCTTTCAATTGTTCTCGGTTTGAAGATTACATTGTCTGCAAGCATAATAGCTACTCCTGCTTTTTTCTGGGCACCTATTGCATGGAGGATTGTTTTCTATCCTTTGTCTTTCAGTCTATGGATTTCCTGTTGAGTAGAATGTATTTGCTGTATATTGCATATCATTGGATTTTGTTTCTTAATCCACTCTACCAGTCTGTTTCTTTTGACTGGCAAGCTGAGGCTATTTACATTTATGGTTATAACCAATATGTGTTGGCTTATCACTGTCATATTATTTACTTGCTGTTGGTTTCTTACTTTTTCTACCTGTTTACTTGTTTGCTCTTCTTGAGGATTCCTTTCTACTGTTGTTCTTAAAATTGTGGTCATTTTCTTCTCTGTCTAGAATGTCTTTTAGTGCCTTTTGTAAGGATGGTTTAGCACTCATGAAGTTCTCCAGTTGCTCTTTGTCATGGAAATATTTTATTTCTCCATTAAACTTGAAGGATAGTTTGGCAGGTTACATCAATCTTGCTTGGAACTGTTTCATCTTAGAACCAGTAATACTTCGCTCCAAGCTCTTTTCAATTGGATGGTATTTGTTGAGACGTCTGCCATGATTCTGATAGGGTTTCCTTTATAGGTGATCTGTTTATTTTCTTTAGCAGCTTTTAATATTCTGTTCTTTTGCTGGAGATCTGGGATCTTGATTGTTATGTCTGTATGTAGTTTTATTATGGCTTTGACTATTAGGAGTTGTATATTCCTCATTTACCTGTATCTCAGTTTCTGTTTCCATGCTTGGAAAACTTTCTGCTATTATTTCTCCAAATATTCTTTTTATGTCATTTGTGTTGCCTCCTGCTGTTTCATTGACTCCTATTTGTCTAACATTATTTCTCTTTGCCTCATCTCACAGCTGTTTGATTTTTCCTGGATCCTTGGTGATTTTAAGAGACCCTTCCTTTCATGTTTGCTAGCTGTCATGCTGTCTTTAAGATCTGAAATTCTATCTTCAGCTTCATTCAAGCAGTTTTTCAAGCTTTCAGTGGAAGTTTTCATTTCCTGGAAATCTCTTTGAGTCTGTTTCATGCATTCTAATTCCTTCTTATATTGCTCAATATATTGTATTATATTGCTCATCTATTGCCTATGTTCATCTGTATTTTCATCTGTTTCTTCTCTAGATGTGCAGAGCATTTCTTTCATTATTATTGTCATTTCATTTTTTGCCTGATTTTGTCTGATCTGACTTCTTCTGTGACCTGATTCAGTTGTTTCTTTACTTCAATTGCAATCATTTCAGCAAGTTCATGTGTGTGTTTACCAAGTTCTCCTGTGTTGATGTCTCCTGGACTTGTTCTGAGCGAAGTGGAATTCTGAGATTGTGTTTTAGTCCTTCGCCTTGTCATGTTTGATGCCAGAGGCAGATCATTCAGTCTCCTCCTTCTTTAGCAGTTCCCAGAGGTCACTAGTGGCTCTAGTTTTCCTAGTGGTCAGGCCTTCCCCTCAGTGTATGATGCAATGTGCTGCTTAGTCTGGGGTCTTTTGGTAGATGGTGAAGTATACCTAGTTCTCCAAGGTCTCAGATACTAACTGTGATGTCTGATGATGGCAGATGGTTTGATCCAGTGACTCCTTGCAGTTCAGGGCACATGAATGACACAGAATCTGACTGGACTGGTGGCACAATCCCAGACCAGTGGTTCTGCAATCTCAGGCAGTTCAGGATACAGACAATACCCAGATATGAACCACAGTGTGAGCAGTTTGTAGACCACCTGATTCTGTGTCTCCAGTCAGATCAGGACTTGCATAGGATCCAGACACTGGCCACATCAACAGCAATCACAGACTGTCTGTGTCTGTGACCTCCAGAACATCAGGGCACAAGTGAGGCCCAGACCCAAACCTCGGTGCCAGCAGCTCACAGAGCACCTGCTGTAGTACCTCACTCAGTACTTGACACGTGCAGGGAGTGCTCACATGCAAACTCCAGTGAGAGTAGTTCACAGGCTTTCTGAGTGAGAGTCTGCTGTGATTTTGATGGGCTTTCCTTTGTAGATGTTCTGTTTCTTTAACAGCTTTTAATATTCTATTCTTCTGCTGAATTTGTGAGATCTTATATGTCTGCATGTATATTTATTTAGGTGATTGGTTGTTGAAGTTCTATATGCCTCACTTAACTGTATGTCAGATTGTTTTCTCAAGCTTGGGAAATTTTTTGCAATTACTTTCACAAATAGTCTTCTTATGTCATTTGTTTTGACTCCTGCTTTTTTCATTGACCCTTATCAGTCTTACATTTTTTTCTTTGAATCATCTCGCAGCTGTTGAATTGCTATTTCCTGGTTCTTCATTATTTCTAAGAGATCTTTCCTTTTGTGATAGCTAGCTGCAATGCTATCTTCAAGGTCTGAAAGTCTATCGTCAGTTTTTTTTAAGTAGTTTTGCCAGCTTTCTATAGAATTTTTATTTTCCTGGATATCTTTTCAAATGTGCTTCATGCAAATTCTTTCATATATTGTTCATTTAATGTTTGCGTGACTTTTATTGTTCCTGTATTTTTTTATATTTATCTTCTTTAGATATGCTGAGCAATTCTTTTATGGTTGTCATTTCTTTCTTTACCTGAGAGATTATTTCTGATCTTATTTATTCTATATCCTGATGGAATTGTTTCTTTATTTCAGTTGCTATCATTTCAAAAATTTCAGGTGTGTGACTTCCAATTTCTTCTATGTCATTGTCTCCTGGACTTGTTCTGGGTGGGATGGGCATTTGAGATTGGATTTTGCTCCCTCATTTAGACATTTTCAAGGTTCCTGAAGCTCACTGTTGCTTCTGCTATGGTGCGGCTGCGGCAGCCAGAGTTTCTCCCCTTGCAAACAGCTCACTGAAGCTCACAAGGCTCACCAAAGCTCAGCACAGTTCCTGTATTGGTGGGGGTGTCTGGGGTTGAGTTTCTCCTCTCCCAAGCATCTCACTTTTCATGTTTTCTTTCATGTCTCAATGTGGGACCCACACACATCAGAAGTTGAAAGGACACAAAATAAACCTGTGATAAAGAGGGTTTATAAATGTGAAAGTTTATATGAGATCTCTCCATTTTAAAATGCTTACAACACTGTGCAGGCCAGATAAAATATATCTGCAAACTGCGTACAGAAACATAGATTCTAAATTGCAACCTATGTTTTAAGGCAATGCTATTCCAAATACGGACCACAGATTAGCACCTGTCTATAAAATATGCCGTCTATGACCAGATAGGGAGCCAATGCCAGAATGTAAATCAACTGTATCATTAAGTGCACATTAAGCCAATATTTTTCCCATAGGCAGATTTTCTGCTATGAATAAAGCATTCATATTCTGTGATGAGTTTTTTATCTTAGTGGTGATATTTTGGGTTATAGTTGTTTCAAGAGAAACTTTCAGGCCCACTCTCCTCAAGATATTCTATCACAAATTCCTATGAGCCAGCAATGTCCTGTGATAGAGGGAAAGGGAACAGGAGATGATAGCACAAAAATAGGTCAGGAAGTTACACGTGGCCTACAAGTCTGGGTAGTGCAGGTACACTTCTTTAACTAGATCACATGCACAGCATAGGCAAGCTATGAAGACCAATTACAATTTCTCTTCTTTTAACAAACCCAATACCTAGGTACTTTTTTGAGAATTAAACAGTTGAGGGCTTGTAGTTGGTAAAGGTACACTGCATGTCATGGATATTCTTTCTGATAGGGTTTGTTTATTTGTTTGTTGTCTATCTCCTCATCACTGCCACACCATCCACATTGTCTACACAGATTAAAAGTAACAGGACAGGGTATCTAGATCAGTGTTTAATATGTAAGAAATACTCAGTAAATAGGTGATTGAATGATGTTATATCAGAAGTATGAGTACATAAGACAGGTGTACACATCATTTTAACTAAATACATAAAATTAATTTTAATTATCTACAGAGGCTGATATTTATATAATTTTCAGAAGCTGTTAATATATATCATTTTTATATCCAATCCAAAATAGATGTTCACTCCCCAGTGAATATAGAATAGGAAATGTTTGAAGGTAAAGCCCTGTGTATAAAGAAGACTGAAGCTGACATATATAAGAAGAATTGTGAATGAAGATTCCTACACATTGAGTAATTAAATGATTAATTCATAATTTAAAAAGGAAATTAGGAACCTCAGGAAAGAGCCCAAAAGTAGAAGATCCTTGGATGACTCAAGTCATGTGCAAGGCCAAGTATATGACTGATGTCAGGGTGGGTAGCAGAACTACAGCCAGGAGTTGTCTGTTGAATGAAGCAGACCTTTGACTCTCCCTCCTCTTTACTAAAATTTCTTGAAACAATTCTTCATATTTAGCACCTTACTTTCCTACCAGGCTCTTGACTATGTTTATTCTCTCATACTGGATTTCAGATCCAGTATGTTGGAGCTTTATGGCTTTTTCTAATATATGAAAACTCGTTTTTTTAAATCTTAACATGTTTCCTCCTATGCCCAGTACTAGTAGAAGGAATGGATTGCTGTAAATGATTACCTAAGTCTTTCTTTCTACTCTCATCGTTCACAAGTTTCTTCCCTTAAAATTGATATAATATATTAATATCTTTTCTGAAGCTTCACTATTATCTTCTATTAATGCCTAGAACCTTCCTGCAACTTCCTCAAAAATTTCAATGCATGGCCCAGAATTTTCTTGTCTGTCCTACTCTTGCTAGCATCCATAATAAGTTTGGGGCTATATTACTAATTGTTATATTTATAATTATTATAAACACCATTTATTTATTGCCCATCATTTGCCAGTTACTGTACTGTTTCTTATATACTGTTTCTAATCTATAATTTCCCTGTAAGGTAGCTTCATCCTCTATTTACACCAAAAAAATGCATGATTCATGGAAGTTACATAACTTGTCCTAATCTACACAGTTATCAGTGGATTCAGAAGAAAAACACAAATTAAACTAATGCTAAAAAGCCCAAGAAACTTCCTGAATAATAAAAAGGACAGTCTACAAACTGAGACAAAATAATCCTTTCCTCCTTTAAAATAATAAGAATAGCTACCTGATGGTCTACCATGTTACAGTCATTGACTTCATATGAATTATTTCCAAATCTGACAACAATCCAAGATCTGTACCATTTTCATTTTAAGATTGAAAAATACGATGCTCACAAATATTAAGTAATTTATGTTAAGTCACCAAGATGGTCAAAGATTTGGACTCAATCATTCAAATGTTCTTGCTCTTCAAGCAGACTGACAGAAAAAAGGCATCTCTGTTGATTTATTTGCTAAAACCCTATTTATATTTCTATTCCTGCATACTACTCATCCAAATTTAACAGCTTACCATAACAAACATTCGTTTTCTGCAGAAATTTGCAATTTGGACATGGCTCAGCTAGAAAACTCCTATCTGTTTCATGCGGCATCAGCTGAGGGTAGTTCAACTAAAGATATGAAGATTTGTTTTCCAGATGGTGCCCTAGAGGACTTCCAGGTTAATGCTGGATTTATGTGGGAGTTGAGTCTAGTTGAAGAGTCATATATCTCTCCATGTGGTTCAGGCTTCCCCACAGGATAGTAGTTGGTTCCGAAGAGAGGTACAGACAGACAAAAACTATAACACCATTTATGTCATTTCCACTGCATTTCGTTTGTTTGAAACAAATTACTAAGGCTAGCCATACTTAGAAGAGAATTATACTATACTTCTTAAGGGAGAACATTAAACAAATTGCAGACATGATGTAAAATACACACATTGCCCTACAATTCTGCTCCCATTGCACCTCCATTCTGCTTGGCTAAACATGAAAATGACATACCTCACCCAACTCAGCATCACTCAAGAAAGCATCAAATGCAACTTTACCTTCTCCGTTTTCTGCCCTCATACCTCCCACTAACTAACCTTGCCCATTAAGAACTCTAATCTCTTCAAGTCATCTCTTCATTTGGGTTTCATGGTAAGGAATTTCATTGTTGTCCTTGATAGTATCTTATAATTTTTTTTACTTTCTTCATTGTCTACTCTTCCATTTTTTGAATCACCTTATAATCTGTCTTCCTCTCACAATTCCTCTCAAATTACTTAAGAGTTACCAAGTCCCTCCTAATCTCCCTAACAACTTTTTCTCATTTCTTATTCTACTTCTTTCTGCCTTTCTGAAGTAGCTGCCTACTCTGTCCCTCTTTAAATCTTCTCTATTTTCATATCTGATATTTCTGACCTTGTCTCAATTCAACTTAACAGAGTATCCTTAATCAAAGTGACAAGAAGACTAGTCCTTAAAGAAGAAATTAATGTAAACATATAAGCAATTATAGTAGAGCAGTGCCAGTTGCCATATGTGTAAACCAAGTAATTATATTATCCTCACAAGGGGCGTAAGACTTTGATGAGAAATCTTATAATAACCAACATTTTAAAGTTAGCACAGAAGTATTGGATCCAACAATTGAGATCATAATTAATGGGAAAGAGTTTTATCTAGGAAGAATGCATAAGAGTTCTAAATATTTTCTTGGTGCATGGAACTTGTAATGAAAATGTTAGACTCTTTCTTTAGGGGAAAAGTGGATACAAACTGACATTTATGTTTCAATATGGGGCTTAATGTATTCAGTTGGATCATGTTAGATTTACTGAACTTGAGAAGTTTAAACCAAACTAGAGATTTGGGTGTAACGAAATATACAGCCACTGAGTGGAGCCTGTAAGCCCTAAAATATGAGTATAGAACACTGATATGTAAGTTGGAGTCTGAAAGAGAAGACAGAACACTGGAGGGGAAGAACTAGTAAAATGAGAGGACTCCCTAAAGAGTATAGTGTCACAGACATTACAGAAGTTCAAGAGCAAAGGGAAATTAAATAAACAATACACCTTTATTTACTTTTGTTTTAAAAGTTTGAGATACAACAACAAAAAAGTTGGAAAAAGCCCATAACCTATGTACTATATTAAGTAGACAAACATCTAACCAGCCATTATAAGCTTGGCAGGTCCTAAACACCTAAACATGTTTCTTGTCCTTTGTTTTGATATTGAAAAAGCATTAGTTAAAAATTGTGTTTTGAGCTTTCAAAATGTTACCTGATTCAATGCCGTATAATATCCCTGTTAAGGGATGGAATATCATCTACACTTTACAGATGAGGAAAAGGAAGTCTGTCGTGGTATTTGTCCAGGGTTATGTAGCTGTGTGTGGTACAGCATGGATTTAAACAGTGTTGAGTCCATGTGACATATAGAGTAGCAAAGGACTGCATTAGGTAGGTGGGCAGAAACTGGCTGCTCGGGGTGTACGTTTGGTGGAAGAGGCAAAGGTTAAGTTGGAAAACTGAAATATTACTAGAAAGAGTAAGTGGGCTTGAAGAAATAGGCCTAAGTATGTGTGAGGGTGGGCAGCCTGGTTTCAACTTGGCTATGTAATAGAGAATAGAGCACAATGACACAAATGTAGATTTAAAATTTTCTTCCTAAAGAAACATGTTTCGGTGTTTAGAACAGTTCCATCTTCCTCAGTTTTGAAAGGAAACTGTAAGTGTATTCCTCACACTAATAATAATAAGATACCATGAATTTCTGAATACTTCTAAGACTCTTCTCCCTATCTCAAATACATGTGTAAGGGGGCAAACAATACAAGCTTAAAAGTGCCAGAGGACTGGGCAAGAACACCTTCAGCTAGTTCAAAGACATTTCAATGGATCGGAGAAAGCAAATGCCAGGTATCACTAGGTGATATTAGAAGTGAAACAGGAAGTGAAACAGTAGAATTTATAAACTTCTCTTTCAGGAATTGTGGCTGTGACAGGAAAGAGAAGCAAGCATTATTTAGTTAATAATTAGTTTGTCCTCCTCTACCGTCTTCTGAATTTTTCTTAAACAGAGATGAATGGGTCGTCTATGCTTTATTTGAATGAAACCTATTTTTTTCACAAAGATATGGAACATATTAAGGCTGTTTTAAATACCCATCCTGTTGTAATCATCATCTTCCCATCTACCAACTTGATGACATGTAGGTAACACAAGTAACTAAACCTTCCTAGAGGGGTTTTTAAGAAATAGATAGATATCACTATTGAAAAGCTTAAACTTGGGGTTAAACCAGGTGACCTCTGAAGTGCCTTTCACAATGACAAAAATCAGTGATTATCCACACGCTGGGTTCTTCTGTCCAAAATCAACTCTTAAGTGGTATATCAACCTCTTGACTGAGGAAAGACTGATACATTTTAGGCTACCTTTCTTCTGTGATGATATCAAATGTACATCCTGACTCTAAGTACTTACAGAATCTACCAATGGCTTTCAACTTCATTGTCCTATTTATGTTTTACTTTCAATGCCAAAAAAGTTAAGAGAAACACACTCTCAAAATACTTTTCTCATTAAGCCAAACATGCCCCCAAACTATCTTTACCGTTCAAACCAATAATGATCTCATATAATTCTAACATTGAACAATGTCTTTCACTTAAAATTAATGTCTTGTCCACATAAAATTGAAATACAGAATGCACCCTTCCTGATGATAGATAGAAAGCATAAAGGTGACTTTTAAGGAGATAAATTCATTCTGTCAGGGAAGAAATAAAAATTTTTGCTCTTCACCTATAACGTGAACACTCCTAAGGGATAAGTTCTTCCCTTATTTGTAACTAAATAGGATTTGTCACTCAGCCTTCCCTTGCTGACATGTATTACATTTTTATATATACGTATATATATACACAGTTAATGATTCTGCATTAAATGACCAAGCAGCATGTTGGCATCTGATAGCCATGCAAACAGAATAATATACTGTCCAGATGGTTTGTTTCTTTTTTTTTTTTTTTTTTTTCCGGTACCAGGGATCAAACTCAGGACCTTGCGCTTGCCAGGCAAGCGCTTATGCCACTGAGCTATACCCCCAGTCCCTAGATGGATAGGTGGTAGGAAACATGGCACTTTAAATCATTTAAAATAGCATAATTGTTTTGCTTCCATTTAGAGAGAATATCAAGTAAGGCAGTACAAACTGTTTTGAGTTAATGGAATCATAAAGAATTAAAATTATCCCATGGAGATTTCTAGAAATAAAATTATACAGAAATATTTGTATTGTTTAATAAGACAACCTATTTCTTCAAATAGAAAAAAAATATCCTGGGTAATGGAGTAATAATTCTCTTCTTCAATGAATAAAAATCAAGTATTGCATCAATCATTTGTTATCTATATTCTGGATCTGAATGATATAAATTATATTGCCTATCCTCTACAAATAAAAAAACAGCTGTGCTTTCATGTAACTTCCAGTATAGATGTACATAGCATTTATTAAATACTTACTAGATATCAACTAATTTATTTAATTGAATCCCACAGCAAACCTTTAGGGCATATTTTAGCACCATAAGCAATAGCATCCTATATTTTAGGTAATAAGAATAATCAAAACATATTAAATACTATGAAAGTATTTAAATTCATTTAATACAGTAACTTTATGAGGTGGGTAAGTTACTATGATTACCAATCATCCCATTTTTTCAGACAAGAAAACTAAACAGAACATTTAAAAAACAGTTTCAAAGTCACAAATAAACAAAAGACATGGACCTAACTCAACGCATCTTGCTCTCAGAGAAAGAAAATAAGATTCAGAGTGGGTGATATCCCAATCAAGGACACACAGCTGAAGAAAACTGAAGATAACATGCAAATCTTTACTATTCATTCAGAATAAAAAAGTCTGACTGTATTATAGTTTTGTGTGTTAAATGTTCCCCAAGGGCCAATGCAAAGGTGACCAGCCTGAGACAATATGGGAGGCAGTAGTGGAAACTTTAGAAGCTGGGGCCTAATGGAAGGAGTCAACTGGTGAGGATAGAGGAAATTAGTAAGTGCCCTTGAAGGGGATACTGGGACCCCAGGCCCTCTTTCTCTTTCTGATTTTGCTCCCAGGCACCAAGGGACGAGTAACTTTGCAACACCACTCACTTTTGCCCTGGGCCCAAAGTAAACAGGCCACGCTACCAAGGACTGAATTCTCTGCAACCAAGAGCCGAGAGAAATACTTCTGGCTGGGAGTGGATCCCACATGCCTAGCATACATAAGGCACTGAGTGTGATACCTAGTGCTGCGAAGAAGGAAGGGGGCAGACAGAAGAGGAGGAGAGAGAGCTCAGGGACAGCGGTCCACACCTGTGACCCCAGCACTCTGAAAGGCTGAATAGGGAAGACTGCAAATTTGAGCCAAGCTTGGGCAATTTAGCAACACTCTGTCCCCAAAAATTTTAAAAAGGAGTAGGGATGTGGATTGGGGTAAATGTACTAGGTTCTCAGGGAGGAGTCTGGGGAGGGACTTCCGCTTTTTAAGTATCTCAGGTAACCTGTCATATCTGACTAACTTAGACTCTATTAATATCCTTTCAGACCTTCTTTACATATGTGAAAAAAGATACAATTTTTCAAACTGGAATCAAACTCCATACACCAGTAAAACATATTTTACTCAGTATATGTACGGTGGAATATTTCTACCACAATAACACTGATCCAACAAACTATCACTTACCTCCTTCCTTGTTGATGTACATATATGTGCTTAATGTTTATAACATATTACATATTACAATATGTTTTTTATCATAAATACTACACAGTGGTGTACTATCCTGCCTCTCTTCCAACTGCATATTCCATTACTACGCTGGAAGCTTGAAATCGGTCATGGTAGAGTATTTACACTGTTAAAATCACAAAGAGCTATAAATCAGAGCTTCATTTAGTGCTGAAGCTGATAAACCTTCCTTATACATTTTTATACAAGTACATGTATAAAAGTAGGAGTTCCTTATACATAGTAGGCTCGGAATAGATGTGCTTAATTACTGGATTAATGAAATTGGAATGTCATGGTCAAAGAATTGGTAAATTTTATATTTTGGTATGTATTGCTTTGCCTTTCAGAAAAGCAAATAATCCATTTTCTATTATTTACGTTTTTACACTGCTGAGAACTGAACCCAGGTTCTCACACATGCTAGGCTACACACCTCTAGCTCCTATTTACATTTTTTCAAACTTTATGGTTCAAATATTTCAGGAAGCTTCAAGACTTTTGTACTGTGGTTCTGTCTTACAGTGATATGGTGATGTAAAACTACAATACTTTATGAAATGTGATTGGCAAATTTTCAGAAATTTCGAATATCAGATGTAAAACACAGCCGTTATTTTAAAATTATATAAAAGAGCAATTCAATAAATTAGATTTTGAAAAGGTAACAAATACAACATAATACAGGCTAATTATTTTACTAAATCTTACTATCATCTATGCTCTTCAAGTCAGTTATGACTGCTGAATCTGGAAGGTGGAAATACTACACAGTGGTGTACTATCCTGCCTCTCTTCCAACTGTATATTCCATTACTATGCTGGAAGCTTGAAATCGGTCACGGTAGAGTATTTACACTGTGGAAATCACAAAGTGCTATAAATCAGAGCTTCATTTAATGCTGAAGCTGAGAGTTCTCAGTTTAATTAATACAAAGGTGAGAAATCGTCTAACAATAAGCCACATATAAAAGTTAAAGACAATAAATTTATTGGGAAAGGAACAGGTTAAAATGCAATTCCATTTGTTAAATCATGGATAAATGCTGACTTCTAATTCAAAGTTAGAAAAAACAATCAAGTAAAGCATTCTTTGTGAATAAATAGACTACATGTAATTACATTTACAAAACATAATACTGTATATTTTTATTTATAAATTTTGTGGCATGCATCCTTTATAGCAGTCAAATGTATGATGAATTTGTTTTTTTTAATTTTATTTTAAAAAAATAAAAGTACAAAAACATACAAACAAACACACAACAGTTAGCATAAAAAATAGTACAGTCACAACTAATCTACAGACAAGGTGACATGGTCTCAACAGTGGTGATTGCTTTATCCATTGATATCTTCGAAGTGTAAATATATGAACCCATATACAGACATGCAAATTTAGTCAGACAATTAATCTTCTCAACCACAGAAAAAATACAAAAACCAAAAATCCAAAGACAAAAAACAAAACAGGCAAACAACAACAACAACAACAACAACAACAAAACCACCAATAGTTGCTGCTTTGCATATTGATATCTTCGAAGTGTGTGTTCAGGATAACACATACAGACATACAAGATTGATCAAATAACCCATCATCGATTATTCCCTAGCATTAAGTGATATAATACAATAGTAGAACCATGTTAGCCCTCCTGCTTATATGTATGTTCATATATACATACATACGTTTTTGTCTCTTTCTTCTCTTCTTTCGCTGGTCCCATCTGTTCTTTGTTTTAGAACAGATTTCCTTCATGACTCTTAGTTTATATTCCCACGCTCGGGTTCTTACACCAGTGATACAATACGTTGCCTGCACATGTATCGCTGATTTATTTCACTTATGAGTATGGACTCCAGTTTTGACCACTTGCTTACAAAGTCCCCAAAACTGTCTTTCTTTATAGCTGAATAATATTCCATTATATAGAAATGCCACAATTTTTTAATCCAGTCTTCTGTGGATGGGCACTTGGGTTGCTTCCACATTTTAGCTATTACAAATTGTGCTGCTATAAACATGGGTGAACATATGTCAGAGTGATATGATGTTTTCACATCTTTTGGGAAAATACCCAGAAGACGAATAGCTGGTTTGAATGGAACCTCTAGACCTAGTTTGCTGAGGAATCTCCAAACAGCTCTCCACAGTGGTTACACCAGTCTGCATTCCCACCAGCAGTGTAATAGAGTCCCTATTTCTCTACAGCCTCGCCAGCATCTGTTATTGGATGACTTTTTCATACTGGCCAATGTTACTGGGGTGAGATGAAATCTCGATGTTGTTTTTATTTGCATTTCTCGAATGACTAAGGATGTGGAACATTTTCTCATATATTTATTTGCCATTTGTATTTCTTTGTCTGAGAATTGTGTTTTCATCTCAGATGCCCATTTCTGGATTGGGTCTTTGAATTTGGACAGGTACATGTTTTTTAATTCTTTGTATGTTCT
>PVLD010009507.1:0-76622 GCA_004027595.1 Dinomys branickii | reverse complement strand
TCCCCGGCTCCCAGCGTCTGGGACTTTCCCACGTCTCGCCCCGGCAGCCTGGTCCGCCCTACCACATCTCCCCCGGCATCTCAGAGAAATATGCCCAGTTTAAACTTCCCAGCCGAGGTTCCGGCATTCACGCTCACCAAGTCTGTCTCGAGCTGGTGGTGTTTATTAAGGAGGTTCGCTCCCTTGCTGCTCACCCGGTTGCCATCTTCCCCGGATCAAAACCGGTCATTTTACTTGTATGTGCAGAGGTACAGGTGTACCTCAGAGATAGTTCAAGTTTGGTTCTAGACCACCACCATAAAGGAAATATAATAAAGCAACTCATATGAATATTTTGGTGTCCTAGTACATATAAAAATCACATTTACACTTTACTCCAGTCTATAAAGTGTGTAATAGCAGCATGTCTAAAAATGTGCATGCCTTAATTTAAAAATGCTTTATTGCTGAAAATTCTAAGGCCTATCTGAGCCTTCTGCAAGTTGTAATGTTTTTCAGTGAAGGGTCTTGCATCTGTGATGGTGGCTGCTTCATGATAAAGGTAGGGATTGCTGAGGGTTGTGGCAGTCGGGGCAATTTCTTAAAATAACACAATACTAAGTTTTTTGCTTCAATTGACTCTTTCACAAAATATTTCTCTATAGCAATTGATATTGCTTGATAATATTTTATCCACAGGAGAACTTCCCTCAAAGTTAGCCAATCTTCTCAAACCTTACCACTGCTTTTCAGTGTAGTTTGTGTAATATTATAGACCCTTTGTTGCCATTTCAACAGTGCTCATCTTCACCAGGAGTATCTTCCATCTCAAGGAACCACTTTCTTTACCTGTAAGAAACTCCTTACCTGTTAAAATTATATCATAAGATTATAGCAACTCAGTCACATCTTGCCCCACCCCTTATAATTTTACTTCTGTTTCTCTTCCTACTAGTTCTCCTATCACTTCCTCTCCTGAAGTTTTGAGGCCCTCAGAGTCATCTATGTATTGTAGGATGGAATAAAATTTCCAAACTCCTGTGAATGGTGATATTTTAACCCCTTCCCATATATCATAAACATTCTTTACTTTTTACTTTTCTATAACTTTTTTATTTCCTCTGCCTTTCCCTTCTCTTTTGCCTCAGAGATGTCTCCCCTATCCCCAGACCCCCTTCCAATTGCCACAAAGTCCTCAATGTCTACTTGTGTTCTTAAGAGTATTTAGAATAGTGAATCTTTTCTGAGTTTTTTATTTACCCAGACTTCTTACCAGAATCACTATCTATGGCAGCCATAGTTTCTTGAAATCTACTTCTCCTCCTCCTTTCTCCTTCTTCTCCTTGCCCTTGTTCTTGTCCTTTTCTTCTTCTTCCTCCTTCTCCTCCTCTTCCTTCTCCCCCCCCCACCCTTTTCGGGCCATACTAAAAGAACCCAGGGTCTTCACACTGAGTTATATCTCCAATCCTTTAAAAATTTTTTGAGATCAGGTTTCACAAAAGTGTCCAGGCTGAGCTTGAACTTGCAGTCTTCTTGCCTCGCTCTTCCTGAGGTAATCCTTGAGATAATCTCCAGGACTGAAGGCATGCACCACAATGCCTGGTTTGAAATGTATTTCTTAAATAATAAAACTTGGAACTCAAAATTACTTTGGGGCTGCATGATGCATGTTATACAAGCATACAAACAACATTCTAGTCGTTGTACATCTCCTTCTGAGCTCTTGTGCAACCAGCTATATTGTCCATAAGTAATATTTTGAAAGAAATCTTTTATTCTTAGCAGTGTGTCTCAACAGTGGCTGAAAACATTCTGTCAACCTTGTTATAAATAAATATGCTGTCATTCAAGCTTTATTGTTTTATATATGGTGTACAAGCAGAGTAAACTGAGTGTAATTGTTGAGGGCTCTAACCTACTTAGTAAAATTATTGAGGGCCCTGGGACACTGAGGGTGGTAAATGAATAGTGGCTTCAACTTTAAGTCACCAGCTATTCTAGTGCCTAGCAAGGAAGGCAGCCTATCATTTGAAGCTGTGAAGCCAGGCGTTGACATCTTGGTATCTCTGAAAGAGCTTGATGGTATTTTCTTCCAATATTAGCTTGTTTCATCTACAGTGAACATCTGTTATTTAGGATGGTGTCATCATTTATAGCTAGATGTGCCCCCAAAGCCCCATGGACTCATAGGTGGGGCTTTTAGGAGGTGATTGGATCATAACGATGTGACAGTCATGAGTTTATAGCTAAATGTGATGTTAGGTGGTGAAGCCTGGCTGGAGGAGGTGGGTCACTGCAGACATGGCCTGGTGGGGTCCATCTCTCTCCCTCCTCCCTGATCTCTCTGCTTCCTGCTGCCACACCATGAGCTGCTTCTCCTCTATGATGCTCCTCTGCCATGCCACCCTGCCTTAGAGCCAGAACACTATGGACTGAAACTTCTAGAACTATGAGCCAGAATAACTCTCTTCCTTCAATTTGTGGGTGTCAGGTATCATTGTGTTTCAGCAGCCAGAAAAGTAACTAAGACGTAGTTTGGTACCATAGAAGTAGGGTTGTTGCTGTGACTACCTGGCCATGTAGTCCAGAAGCTTTTGGAATTTGTTCTAGGGAGAATTTTGGAGAGGTTTGAAGATATGAGCTGGAGAATCAGCCGTAGGATGTTATAAGCTAAGCTGGTTGAGAGACTGCAATTGGAGCTCGGAAGACCAGAATGCTGATTAAAAAAAAAAAAAAAGCAGACAGTAAAGGCCAGGCTCAGGAGGTTTCTCTTGGGGACAAAGGCTCCCATGGGCAATTGGGCTCAATAACATGGGTGTTTTGTTATGGCAAAAAATTTGTCCAGATTTTGCTTATGTCCTGAGACTTTGAGGGAGACTGAGGTTAAAGATAGTGAACTAATTAATTTGGTAGAGGAAATTTCATGGCAGCTGAACATCCACGCTGTTGTATAGCTATTTTAGAGCCAACTAGAACCTTGAAAATCAAGACCGATGGCCCTGCTGAATGATTTTAAAACTTTTGAATTTGGGCAGAAAAAAAGTTTTGGTAAAGTTGAGGCCTAGAAACTTAGAAAGAGAAGATCTTGGCCTGAAAATATTAGCATTAAAAAGAAGCCAAGTACTTTACAACAATAAGAAAAACAGCCTGAAGTCATGTGTAAGACCCCACTCTTCTAGACTCAAAGATCCAAAAGTGAAGGACTATGCTTTGAGAAAAGAGCCTCCAGGCCCTCAGTTCAAGAAGGGCTGCCTAGAGAATTGTTTTTCCTGGATTCAGTTTACCATGCTCAGCCATCGAGACATTACTAGGCCTCTGCAACCATGGGCAAACTACGGCTCCAGCTGACAGCAGACTTTAGAGTCATCCATAGGGGGATGGTTTACATACATAGAGAATGCAAGCATTGTGGGGTCAGGGAGCCTCCCACCCAGATTTCAGAAGAAGGCCTGGAAAGCTAGGATACCATGCCCCCGAAAGGGCAGGGTGAGAAGCCATGAGAATGAAGCCAAAGGTGCTGTAGAGAACCCATAATTTTGGAGAAGTCAGCAATGTGGAACATGTGAGAAAAGCTATCAGTGAGCAAAATCAACCCAGGAGAGAAGCCATGAGGGCTACAACCACCAGTAATGCCATACGGCAGGGCTGCACAAGCCATTTGGAGGTTACATCTTGCCACATCTTGTCCTAGGTGTTGGACATGGAACTACAGGATTTAATGTTTGCCCTGCCAGGTTTCGGTCTTGCTTCAGTCTTGTTCCTTTCTATCCCCCTATGTCTCCCTTTTGGAAAGGAAGTATTTATTTTATGCCTTTGTACATTGGAGATGTTTACGTTTACTTTCTCTTGATTTTACTTTCTTTTGATTTACTTTCTTTTGATTTTTACAAGGGCTCACAGGGTTTGCCTTAAATCTCAGAAGAGATTAATCCCAGACTTGGGACCTGGACATTTCATCAAAGCTGAAACTGTTAGGACTTTAGGAACCCTTAGAGATGAACTAAATGCATTTTGCATAAAGGGATGCTCATGAGTCTTTTGGGGTCCAAGGGCAGAATGCTATGTCATATCTAGATGTCCTCTAAAATCCCATGTGCTCGTAGGAGGAGTTTCTGAGTAGTAATTGTATCATGCAGGTGTGATATTCATCAATAGATTAGGCCACTGATGAGTTTATAGCTAAATGTAACATTTGGAGGTGAAGTCTGGCTGGAGGAGGTGGGTCACTGGGGACATGGCCTGGAAGAATCTGTCTCCATCTCTCCTCCTTTGATCTCTCTCTGCCTTCTGTTGCCATGTCAGGAGCTGTTTCTCCTCTGCCAGGCCCCTCTGCCATGCTGCCCTGTCTTGGAGCCAGTGGACTATGGACTATGGACTGAAACATTTACAAACTGGGAGCTAAAATAAACCTCTTCTTTAATTTGTGGGTGTTGGGTATTTTGCCTCAGCCATAGAAAAGTAATTAAGACAGGTAACCACCTTCATCAATTACCTAAGCAAGGCCTTCTGGCTAACTTGCTGCAGCTTTTTCCATCAGTATGTGCTGCTCCACCTTGCACTGTTATGTTATGGAAATGTCTTCTTTCCATAAACCTCATGAGTCAACTTCTTTTTTAAAATAATTTTTATAGAAAATTTTATTCAACATACAACATTTTAAGCAAAATGAGTCAATTTCTGGTGGCTTTGGACTTTTCTTCTACAGTTTCCTTTCCTCTTTAACCATCATAGAACTGAAGAGTTAGGGGCCTCTCTCTCTGAATTAAGCTCATATTTAAGAGAATCTAATGACTACTTTGATAGTCAGTCCAAACCACTAAAACATTCTCTGTATTAGCAATAAGGCAGTTCCATTTTATCATCATTCATGTGTAGTACTTTTAATTTCCTTCAAAAACTTTTCCTTTGTGAGCTGGGGAATATAGATTAGTGGTAGAATGCTTGCCTAACAGGTGTGAGACCCTGGAGTCAATCCTTAGCACACACACACCAAAACTAAACAAAAAGAAATCCCAAAAAACTTTTCATCATTGCAATCGCACGGTAAACTATTAAACATAAGAAGCCTAGCTTTTTGCTTGTCTTGGCTTTTTACTTACTCATTGACCCAGATATGCAAATTTCCCTTTCATCTGAACACTTTTAGGAACCACTGTAAGGTTATTAATTGAACTAATGTCAGTATTGTTGTGTTGCATGGAATAAGGAGGCCAAGAGAGGGGGAGAAATGGGGAGCAGGCAGTTGGTGGAACAGACAGAATATCCACATCTATCAAATATTTTTGCTGTCTTTTATAGGTGCAGTTCATGGAACTCCAAACATTTACAGTAGGTAACACCAAAGATCACTTTATCACCAATCACTCCAATACTTATAATAATAATGAGAAACTCTGAAATATTGAGATGACCTGCATGTAATACAGAGACACAAAGTGAGCACATGCTGCTGGAAAAATCACACTGACAGTCCTGTTTGTAGCATGCTCACACAAACCAATTTTCAACAAACACATTATATGCAAAGCACAATAAAGCGAAGTGTGATCAAACAAGGTATGTTATTATACTCTGCATGTTGCACAAATATTTATTCAAACTCACCCTGATTTTTTTCTGAAGCTGATAGGATATTAGAGAAAGACCTCAATTAAATCAGTGTTTAAAGCACTTATGGCACACAGAAAACTAGCAGAAGTTTCAGTGTGCAGCAGGGACAAAGGTAACTCAGATAAAGTACTGTCACTAAGGGGCTTATAGTAAAGAAAGGAGATAAGAACGTAAATGATTATAAAATGTAGAGAGTTGTAAGTCCTTTGAGGAGGGAATCAGCAAAGTGCTCTGTGTCTTGCATAGGAAGTAAAAATTAATCTCTGGCCAGAGATTAAAGAAGGTTTTAGGGTAGAAGAATTTGACTGGAAATTGAAAGGTAGTTATTTGAAATTCCAATATGACAATAAAGGACCTTAGAGTCAGAGAAATGTATGGGTACACCAGAAAATTACTAGAAAGCAAGTTTTAATAAAGTTACATCCAGGGACTGGCTGATAAAACTAAAGCCAAATCCTTTCAAGAAGGTGCCAAGTCCATTCTAGTCTAGAATGCATTGATAATTGGGACATTATGCTCAAAGGCTGCAAACTGACATACTGTTGTCATCCCCCTTGGAATAGAAACGCTGATCCTTTACAGTAATTAGCACCAATTTGGAGCATGTGTGCAAAAATAAATCACCAGTATCCAAAAACACATACATTAAGTTCAATTATTACAAAGCAAACTTTTTTTTTAGTATCCCCACCTATGTAAACAAAATCAGATGTAATTAGCATTTAAAAATAGAAGAGACAAGGAGAGATCACAGTTCCTACTAGAAAATTACTGTTTATATAAAGGCTCACCATGATGACTGTCCACTTGCCCTTCCTAGTCTTAGTCATGTTATTTCAATGGCTAAAGGATCAGCTTTTTTTCCTCAGGGCTAGAAGGGTGAATTGTGATTCTGTGACTGCTAAATGTCCTGGTGAAACTGAAAGGTAATGTCCTCTGCAAACAAGCAGGCATCTTTGCTCTATCTCTTCCTCCTTCTGTCTTCATCACATTTCATCCTATTGTCTTTATGGGTCAGAAGAGAACTCATCATGGCTCAGGGCCATCTGTAGATTTTGCACCAGGAACTCCCTTGTATGTGGTACTGCTGGCCTGGGCCAATGAGACATCTATCCATTCAAGAAAGTCTCTGGAGCTACACTGAAGAAAGGCAGTGGTTGTGATGGTTCAGATGCAGTTATCCCCCAGGGGTTCATGAATTGGAGGTCTGCTTCTCAGTTTGGCAATGTGGAAGTAGTGGGACTTTAAAAAGGTGGAAGTCCTTAATGATACCAGAGCTGCTGCCCTGGGAAGAGACTAAGGTAGTTTTTACAGGATCCTGAGTTATTCTCAGGAGAGTGAGTGTTATGGTTGATACAGTGTGAACGTGAGGAGTCTAGAAGCTTAACTAAATAACTCAGCAGTTCTACATCCCAGGGTGAAAAGGACACGCCTTTACTGCTCTAGGATGTTGTTCATTGTGTCAACTTGAGAAGTTTAGAAGGTTAACTATGTGAGTCAGCCAGGAGCCAGCCTCCTTATTCTGTATTCATCCCGCGCCTGTGTGAGAGGAGGGCACAGAGACGGTGTGGGCGTGGGCAGATAGCCGGCATACAATATAAGGGAGGAAAAGACGCTTGCTTACCCCCTTTTTGCTCTTGCTGCTCTTGCTGCGTTCTGCTGCCTTCAAGTGTTGCCCCTGTGCTATGCCATCCTGCTTTGGGGCCAGCTGATTATAAACTGAAACCTCCACAAACCGTAAGCTAAATAAATCTTTCCTTCCTTAATTTTGGGTGTTGGGCATTTTGTCTCAGCAATGAGAGAAAAATAGCTAAGACAGTGAGTTAGTATAAAAGCCTAACCTTGACCCCGACATCTCTGTGTTGCTTGATTGGCCATGTGATTTTTCTTTCTCTCATGATTAATACTTTTTTGCTATGAGCCTTTCACAGGAGCTGAGCTGAGCCTGGTGGTATGCCTTTGCATCTTTAGAACTGTGAGATAAATAACCCTCTTTCTTTATAAGGTTACTTATTTTGGGTATTGTAGTGTAGTACAGAAAACAAACTAATACAGCAGTTCTCAGGAACTCAGCAGTGCATGTCTGGAAGTGGTGCTTGATGACTTCATAAAGCATTCTATGTCTTGACTGAGGACTGAACCTCACTCAGTGTTGAGTGTCACAGCAGGGAGGAAGATGGAGCTGAGATGGAGCCATGGGAATACATGCTGTCATAAAGGACATGCTGACTGATGGTCCAGCAGGATTCTGAATCCTAGCTGTGTCACTGACCTGCTCTGCAAACACAGCCAAGTCACTTGCACTCTCTTGGGCCTCGGTTTTCTTATGCTGATACTTAGATCCCTTTAGGTCATCTTACTGCCCTAGGACGCTGTATAGAGTAATCCTTTTGGCTGCCTCTTTCTGTCCATTGGCTTAGAAAAGTGCTTGGAAAGTGAGAAAAAAAAAAGAGTATAGAATCCAAAACATTTTTACATTTCTCATTTATAAAATGTTTGAAAATACTTCCCATATTTCCATTTTCAAAAAAACTGGGACTATAGAAACACAGGATCCTGATGGGAGATGTGAAGGGCCCCTGGTAGGAGCATGGCAGAAACCCCCAGATCACAATCAGCCTGAGAAACCAACACCTTTAAATCTGATTCTGGCTGAGAATATACCTGAGGGCTAAAGGAAAGACATGCTCAAGGTGGCATGTTCAAGGCAGAACTAGGACGCAGACCTTTTGATTTTCAATCTTCCTTCCACCGTACCTTTGTTTCTCTGCCTTTGGCATGTCTAACCTTGAACTGAGGCTAGGGAATGAATTAGAATGCATCCATTTTAAATAAAAATATCAGTGGGATTTTGCAGAGTGCTTTAAACATATGACCATTTGTTTTTGTCAGGGCTTCACTCCTTTTTTATGTCTTCTGCAAGTTATTTGTTGTTGCTATTTTTCTTCATAATTAATATAATTTCCTCTGCCTGTATAGAAATGATTGGGGTTTTTGTTTGTCTGACAACTTAAGACTCAACTCCAGTGTTTCCTTCACTGGATATGTTCCTGTTGGCCACAGTCAGTCTATATTCCCTGACTTTTTGTTCTTTCCTCAGCAATGAGCTCAAGTGCTTCTAGTTTGCCTGTGTACAGGTTTATCTCCTCTAAGATACTGCAAGCTCTTTAAAAACTAGGAACAGCTTTACATACTTGTTTCCAAAGGCCAGAAATGCAGCTCATGTATGTTTTTTGTATTACGACTGAAAGAAAGAACTGTATCTGTAGTCTGAATGTGCCCTTGTGGCCCTCAGAGTGAACAAAAGCTTAGCAGTGGCCTCTATTTCATTCTTTAGGAGGCAGCACCATGAGCAAAGAGACAGAGAAGCTGGTGGAGCTCAGCAGTAGTACACTTGCCTGAAATGTATGAGATCCTGGGTTCAATCCACAGAGCTGGGAAAAAAAAAAGAAGAGAGAGAGAAGAAGACTACCTTTCCCCTGGTCTTATAAACTGCCAGACTTAAAAATTTTGTATGAAATGAAAAAGCTTGGGGTTGTATCCCAGTGATAGAGTGCTTGGATAGCACATGCAAGGTTTGAACCCTAGCCCTGGCAGAAAAAAAAGAAAGGCAGATCTGTCCTGGCCATACCCCATCTCTTGTCTTATGTGCCCTTGACTGTGAATTCGTGACCACTCATGGGTGGCGTAAGAACACAGAGTGATTCTACCCATGCTCGGGAGATGGGGGAAAGGGCAAGAAGACAACTCATAAACTTTGGGTTGCCAGTCTCAGCATGAGGGCATCCCAAAGCAACCCCCTGCTGGCATTGGCCAGGGTCCTGGTTCTGTCCTCTGTGCATCAGCATAGGTCAGTTTGGCCCCTGGGAGGGGAATGTGGCAAGGGTCAGGCACTAGCAGTGGTGCCCAAAGTGGTTCTGACAAGAGTAGGAAACTGTAGCCTCTTTGCTCCAATACATGGAGACGGAGGGAAGAGAGAGAATAGACAGAAAAACATGAGACTTCTGTCCAGCATTTCAGGCAGGAAGGCAAAGGGGAGGGCTCTTAAATGGTGGTGAAAGATAAACTGGCACAGGGCTGGTGAGTGACAGAAAGTCCTTGTGTACAGGAAAGAGGTGGTGGGGGAGGATTGAGACAGACAGAGGGAGAAAGGCTAGTACAAGTGAACACGGGAAGCAGGGAAGGAGAGAAAGAAGCTCTGTTAAAATGAGGGAAACACACAGACACCGGAGACAAAATAAGCTGAAGAAGGCTGAAAGTGCAGAGAAAGGAGAACAGGCAGCGAGCACCAGGAGCGGGACCTCTGAAGGCGTGGCTCACCCGCTTGGCTCAGGAAAACTTCCCCTGTAAACCTGGCACAGACACCGTGTGTACACAGAGGGAAATGTGCTGACTCCTGCCCAGGACCCAGTAGAAGACAGAAACAGATCAATTAACCTGGGTGGGGCTTACCTGCCAGGGTTCAGCACCTGGCCAGGCCAGGTCAAGGACTCTCACATGATCGTTAAGCTGTTAAAGGGCCATTGGCTACAGGGCAGGATCAGTCTTTTACCTGAAGAAAAACCTTCTTTCTGTGCTCACATATCCCCCACAGGCCTGGCCATTACCTCCTTGTGCAGGCCCAACTTGGGACCAGGTAAACCTTTCCATTTGTAATCTGAACAGGCTACATGAGGACACTCTGGAAGTCAGCAGAGCCAGTGCAACAAATTGGTAAGATGATCCTGGGCCAGATCTGTGGGTGGGGCAGCAGGGGTTTGGAGCAGAACATTCCCATGGATCTGAGACCTCTAGTGCACCTTAGAGAAGGCAAGGTTTCCACACCAGGAATGCCTTTGCAATCAAAGTTCAGCAAAAGCTGGGTTTATAATTCATACATTCATTATTTTCACACAAGAGTCTTTGAGCATCTACAATGCACAAGGCACCCTGTGGAAGGCTGAGGCTCCTGAGAGAAGTAAACACACTCAGCGTCTTCAGGGGAGAGCAATTGCAACACAAACTCCTCTACCCAGCTTACCAGAAGCGCTTAGGGAGCTCAGAGGGGAATGTGGCAACTCTGCCTTGAGGACAAACAAGGTATCTAGGAAGAGGACGTTTGGGTACAGCAGTAAAGGCTGAGCAGGATCCACCAGGCAGAGAAAGCAGAGACCTGAGGTAAGTAGAGGTACAGAGAAAAACAGAAAGCTGTGAAGGAGCATAAGGCTCACCTAGAGCATGTGTTGTCGCAGATGAAGTAGGCTGGGTAAGACACATGGATAGGCTGGGAATAGAGGAGGGTAAGGACAGGTACAAATAAAGGCTGGGACGCCCAAGGTTTTAGTTATAAGGGAATTTAGAGATGATCTAGTCACCTTTGTCCTCTAGTAAAATATTTATATGTGCATGTATATGTGTCAAGTAGATTTGACTGAAGAGCTCCTGGGATTGGATACAGTGCAAAAAGATATCATAGTAACATAAACCTCTCAAACCAATCATGTTAGTCTTGCTCTCCCAAAGAACTCTAATAGGAAGATAATTCTTTTCTCCCCTAGATTTCCTTTCATCTCAAGTCCTCACCCATCCTTCTTAGAGGGCCTCATGCCGGGCAAAATCTCTCACCCTGGCCTTGAGACTCAGTGAGATGATCTCAGGTTATCAGAGAACAAACATCTTCTTTTTATCCAGGTCCATCTTCTTTTAAAACCATGTGTTAGATTTTTTTTTTTGTACTGGGAATTGAACTCAGAACCTTGCTCTTGCCAGGGATTAGCTGTGCTACTGAGCTTTATCCCCAGTGCTAGCTGTTAGATTTTAAAAGTTCTAAAAAGTAAAAATTACCTCTACCCACTTCTTTGTAAAAATTAGATGGAGTAGTGAGTTTTCTCTTCCAATCTGCTAGCAGTTACCAAGCAAGATCATTTCCTAAGTTGAATCAAATCTACTGATGAATATGTTACATTATAGACATATCTATTTATAATAAATTATCACATATGTATTAGACTGTTGAAGATATATTGTGAAAATAATTTCCAATTCCGGGCCTCATTTTCAGTTTGGTAGACCATAGGCTAAATACGGTATCAACTATTTTTCTCTTGATAGATATTTAAGATGATTTGGCTGGTTTGCTTTTACATACAATGCTCTCAGATATATATCCTTGCATGTGCATTTTTTTTTGCATGTGAATCTTTATGTACACTTACTATTGTCTTTACAGGATAGATTTCTAGAAGTTCAGTTGTTAAAACACATGTACATCTTAAATCTTGCTGAGAATCTATCATTCCTTTTAAAAAGATAGTACTGGTTTATTTGCCAGTCTAAAATTGCATGAGTTTCATGCTTTCACACTCACATCTCAGCACAGGATCTACCTCCATGTGAAAGGAGTAAGGACACAGGGAAGGGGGAGTCCATTAGTCATACCCTAAAATGCATCTTGGAAGTGCTGGGGACAGGAGTCCGGGACTGTGGTCAATATATGACGAGGTATTGCAATTAGAATATTAAGTGAGTGCTCTGTAATATTCACTTTCACTGTTATTTAAGCCCATGGCCACAGCAGAGCCTTTTGGTGAGCTCTGAGTGGTAACTGCTGATTGAGTGTGGAAATGACTTGGAGGGAAGGAGGCTCCAGGTTGGTGTCCCCAGACTGGCGGTTAGACTCCTCCCTTTGCTCCCTGAGCACTCTGGCTGCCTCCTTGCAAACCAAACCTGACTGTGTTGATTCACTGTTCACCATGGTGCCATCCCTGCAGGACGAGGAAGAGAGACTGCGTGCTCTGTGACACCCACCGGGGACTGATGGCTACTGGGTAGGATGCTCCAGTCATGCTCAAGTACCCAAAAGGAATCGGAAGTTCCTCCCTCAGCTAAAGTTGTTCGATTCCTGAAAGTTACTGAGAAAAGGGACAGATCCTGCTCTTATGCTATGACTTTATGTTCATAGGAGTCTCCTTTCCTCAATTAGGGTAGAAACTCTTTAAAGGAGGACCTGGACCTTACACTTTTTGTTTCTTTTGTCATCCCCTCTACCGAGATAACCAGTTGATGAGCACACAGAAGGCAGCTGGTGCACGGGTGGTAGGAATAAGTTGGAGGGACTGGTTTTGGGTGTGATTTTAAGGAAATTACTCCTTTTGGATTTGTGGCTCCTAGGAACTGATTGATTAAGTTACCATGTGCCTATTTTAAGCTTAACTCCACCTCTGTGAAGTGATGAACTGTCCTCGGAACTGTTCCCAGGCCAGCATGAGACGAGTCTCGGTGCCATACAGCTTTGGAGCAGGCCCTGCTGTCTTCAGCTGTAGGCAGGTATCTGAGTAGGTCAGAGAGAAATGTCTGGGGAAAATGGATTAAAGAAGGTAACAGCCCCTGGAAGAATTTGGCCCCAAAGCTGAGGACTCCTCAATCAATATGCATGACTTTCAGAATTCCTATTTTAATCAGCAAAACGGAAATGAAATTCCCAATGTAGCTTTTAGTTAAAAAAAATAAATTACAAGTGGTACATGATATTCATGCATGCCATTTCCTCTGAAATTCTTTTTAAGAATTGAAGAAAATAACCATTTAACATACTGGAAAGAACACCAGCCTAGGAGCCCAGAGCTTTAGTTTCATGCCCTAAATTTATCACCCAGTAGCTGTGAGATCAAAAGCAGGCTTCATTTCGCTCATGCAATAATGACAGAGTTACTGATATGTGAACTCCCCTCAGCCTCAATGAAAATGAGCTGGTAATTCCCTCATTGGTGATGAGGACTCACCCATCTGTCCATCCTCTCCATAAATATGTAGTGAATTTCAGCGTGGACAACACCCCTAGAATTTGAACCCTGATAGTCCGAGTTGATGATGTTGATAGCAGCCCCAGGCTTCTAAGCACCCAGCCTCAGTGCTTTTGTGAATTTCAAGTCCTCATTCTCCTCGCCCTCCTCATCCCCTTAACCTTCAAGCAGTGCCTGGTGTCTGCTGTTGCTCTGGGTCTGTCTCTGGGCCATCCTAACCCTTTTCTGCCCATTATGCTGTTCTTCCCAATGTCACCAGTTCTCATGGGAACCACTGCAAAATATCCCTAAGAGGTCTTCAGCCCCACCTCTTCCTCCCAAATCCTCCGTCCATGCTATATCTGCAGTTGTCTACAATTTTTTATTTTAATCAACATTTTCTGAAGGTTTGTGGGATGGCAAGCACTGTGTCTTGACCCTGGGAGCTCACAATGCAGGAAAACAAGCTCATTAATAGAGAAATGTGGCGTGGCATGGGGCAGCAGTGATGGACCATGAGGAGGTCGGGTTTCTTCCTTTCCTCTCCTGATCCTTCCTCCTTGATTTTTCCCTCCTTTGTACTTCTGGTATCTTATTTAGCACATCCCTTTATAGTTTATTCTTCACCTGTTTCTCTTCTCGACCAGGCTGAGCAACTTGATGGTAGGGATCTGATAAATTCAGGCCATCCTTCCACGTGGGAAACCTTGAGTGTCTCCCTACTGCCCTCAGGAAGAAATCCAAAGCTTTGCATCGGGCGCTTAAAGCCCTTAAGAGTTTGATGCTATCTTTCCAATTAACTCCACTAATAAACCCAGGCTCAATTCCACTTTCCTCCTCTTGCCCGTGCTTGGTATCTTAAATCTCACCTTCAGCTGCACGACAGCTTGACCTCCCCCAGCTCTCTCACACTCACTGCCTTGGAAAGCCAGCAGGGCCCTCTTCTGAGAGCACCCCACACCCCGTTTGTCCCTCCTCCCCTGCCTACAGAGCTTGCCTAGATATGGACCTCTCCTTTCGAGGTCTATATTACAGTCTATCCTCTCTAAGAACTTTGCAGAGAATCAGAGCCAACCATTTAGAATCAGTTGCCATCTGTTCCCTAATACTTCTTCTAACAAATGTTCTAATGCATTGTGGTCTCCTTTGCAAAGGTTTTGTGAACTTTCCATTTGCTACAGGATGAGAACCCAGGGATAAGTGCCCATATCATTTGAATTTTTGGACCCTCTGCAACAGAGAGCTTTGTGCCTGACACTTGGGCTAATTCTGCACTGAGAAATTGCTGTCTGCCAGTTACTGCACAGGCTTTAGGATTCTTGATACTCATAACAGAGCATGTAACTGGGCTCAGAAAGAGGCAAAGTGAACTACCCATGGCACCAGCAGGTAAGACAATTTAGATTTGAACTGGGTGCCTCTGGCAGGATGTGGTGGTACCCACCTGTAATCCCAGCACTCTGAGAGGCTGAGGTAGGAGGATCACAAGTTTGAGCACAACCCAATTTAACAAGACCCTTTCTCAAAATGAAAAACAAAATAAAACAGAACTGAACAAAACACAGCAACAAAGGGCCAAGGATGTAGCTCAGTGTGAAAGCCCTAGGTTCCTACAAAGAGTCATAATAGGTGCTGAATGTTTTTGTAGCCATTTGGAGAAGAGGAGGAAGATAAACTTAAGAAACATTTCCTGATTCCCTTGGGAGATTTTCAAAAGCTATTTTGAAGGAGTTAGCATCTGATCGAGTCCCTGAAGACTAAATAAGAGTTTGACAAATAAAAAAACGTAAGGGTGTTCTAATAAGAGAATAAAATTTGAGGTAAGTTTCACAGAGAGTGAGTAAAAGATGTTTTTGAAGAGAAAATGGGAGCTATTTGCTGATTCACTTCCTCAGGCAGACTATAAGTAACTGAGAGAAGGAAACGTCTTTGTCTTGCTAAGGGCTGTATCTATTGCCTATGGCCTTAGAGCACATGTTGGATAAATATCTTGTAGGAATTCATCTACTCAATAAATACCACCTGAGCATTTTGTGTGCGTGTAACTTGAAACTCACTTTTGGCTTAGCATACTGAACACCCTAATTGCCTTTAGGAAGGCTTGAACAGCCCAAATCAAAACTTTTAGACCCTGAAAGTGAAACCTGCAGTCCCTAGAAAGTTTCACTGACCAACTCGGTTTCACTGACTGGCTGAGTAAAAAAAATCTAAACCAACAGAACAAGCTATGAAAAAATCAAGCAAGAAAAAAAAAACAAAACCTTTCAGTTCCAAGAAACTTTATTATTTTCAGTAATGTGCCTCCTGCGAGGGCTTCGGTGATGTCAGTTTCATTTCCAGTAGAGAATTTTACCTCCTCTCTCCTTAAAGATGGACAAGGGCCTCTGATGGGCAGTCGTGCTCTGCTGTGGCACGAGTCTGAGGCTAAGTCAGCAAGGTTTTGGTCTGGTCGTGTGGGTCTGTTTCCCATCTCCTGCGCCTGTACTAGAATAAGCTACAGGCAAGTCTGTGTCTCTGAGAACATTCAGATCCCAACAGTTGTTGAATCAGTGAGTCAGAAAATGGCTGGAAGCAGAGCCTGCGAGCAGGGAGATAAGCATGTGAAGCAGAAAATGTGTTTGACTTGGGGCAGTTGAGTGGGCTCTGTTCCTTCTCAACCGGTATGGCTCCAGAAGGAAGCCTGGGTGGGCCTACCCTGTCATGTCATTTCTCTGGGCCTAAATTTCTCTGACCAGCCATGACGTATTTGGCAGATCCTCATTTAGGCATGAGGACACAAGCTACTTCTGGAAAACTTCCTGTGTGCATGGGAATCTGGGAATAGGGAGGGTTTTTTTTCTCTTTGTTTCTTTCCTCCAGTCCAGGGTTTTTCAGTCTTGGCACTGTGGATATTTTTGCTATGAGGGGGCTGCCCCCCTGTGCATTGTAAGATGTTTCACAATGTCTCTGATATTTACACACTAGGTACTGGTGACAACCGACTTTCTTCGCCCCCGTTGTGACACTCCAGTATGTCTCCAGACATTGCCAAATTGTCTCTGGAGACAAAACTGCCCGCACTCAAGAATCCTAGCTCCTCTATTATACTCCCACCCTCACGGAACCCTTAGCATAATGTAACTGAGGGCTACATGAGAGGGCATGAAACTCAAGCAGAGGTTCCTCCTCTCTCCCCACCTGAGCATGGAGTAACCCAGGGTGTGGAGGGAACTGAGAAGCACTTGAGATCTGGAGGCAAGAAACCAGCATCCAAGTCTCTGCAGTACCATTGGTTGGCTGTGTGACCTTCATCATCATCCTGCTTAACCTTTCTGAGCCTCGGGCTGTCCGCCCATCTAAAGGATAGAACACCTCTCTCCCATGAGCTTCTCTTCTTCCCTTCTGCTTTGTGTGCACACACTCATCACCACAAGATTGTTAGGGGGATGGAAAGTAATGCCTATGAGGTACTGCAAGAGAAAAAAGCACAGGGAAACTATGTGTTATCATTCTATAGATTCTCTTTTCCTTGAGCACAAAGCAAAAGCACTTTCATTCTTAGACATTTTTTTTCTGCTGAGAGTAGTAATGGTAACTCATGCCTGTAATGCCAGCATCTGGGAGACTGAGAGGAAGGAGACTCACCTAGAAGACACAGTGAGACCCTGTTTCAAACCAGGCCACACACCTAGAAGAGGTCTAAGTGGTTCATGTCTTTTGTGCCTGAGATCTTCAGACCAAAGAGATGCTGCTGACAGGACCAGCCCTGCGCTCAGAGGAGGCATCGTGGTCTTAGTCACAGCTCATGACTTGTCACAGTGAGACTGAGGGCAGGTGGCTCTCCTGACCCCTCAGACCAGGTTGCAGATCAGACGGGAGGCTCTGATGTGAATCACCTTGTGGAATTAATTTCATCCTACTGTAAGTCCTATAGCTTGCTTTCTTTCTTTCCTTCTTTCTTTCTTTCTCTCTTATTCCTTCCTTCCTTCCTTTCTTCTTCCTTTTTCTTTCTCTCTTTCTTTTTCTTTCTCTCTTTCTTTCTTTCTTTCTCTCTCTCCCACTCCCTTTTTTGGTGTGTGTGTATTTACTACACTGTGGCGACCAGTTGGCTCACATTAGGCAAGAAAAGGGCCAAGATAAAGGCAAAACACACAGAAGAGTGCGGCAAAGGTTGTAAAGAGAAGTCAGGTGCAGTTCAAAGGAAGGAAAACTTCCTCCCTGTTTCTCCATTCTGACAGTCTATGCCATGGTACTTTTGAAAGCTCTCACCACTCTTGGTTCCAAGGAAATCTAACACCATTCTGACCCTGGACATAAGGGGAAGGAACTGTATGAATTTATCTCTACATTCCCTCACAGCACCTGACTCACAAAACAGTCAAAGAAACACGTCTGACACTGCACTGAGGAACACTTGTGGACGGGAGTGATGGTCTGGGTGAGAGAAGAACTGATGTTGATAACACAATTACCTGAACCAAAACTCAGCTGTCATGAAGGGTGGCGTGCTTACATCGTTTCACTATGACTGAGGGAACAGCAAGAGATCCACAGGTCAGACCTAGAAATGTAGCTCACTCGCTGGCAAACTGGAAAGAAATCAGGAACAGAGGGAGAAGGCTCCTTGCAGGAGATCACCTCAGCAGCTTGAGACTGATCTCTAGATCTGCGTAGCAGTGGGACAAGAAACACTGTCTTCCCCTCATTGTTTAAAATTCTAACTTTGGAAATCACTGCAAAGGCTCTTTTTTATTATTGTTCTTTATGGAGGATGGTGTAGAAAATATCCATATGTTGTGGATAAGAGAAACAATCTTACTACAAGGAATTGAGTATTACCTGAATTTCACTGTGGTTTTCTTGTTCTGTCTGATTTTCTGAGTTAAGATTATACTGACTCTGTATTAAAAATGTACTTACTTTTAATATAACTGGTATATGTATAAAACTACAAAACTCAAAAGGCATAAAAGGGTAAATAGAAGTAGGTCTCTAGCCTGCCCTTAACTTGCTCTCTAGCTTTCTCCCTAGTCCTGCATAAATTCTTCCAGAGGAGTCCTTTGTCTGCCACTGTGCATTTTTCAAGCGAGTTAATAGCCCTAAATCCTTCAAGGTTCTCAGGAGCCAAGAATTTCTTGTAAGAAAGAAGCATACCCTAATGTAATGTATCTGTGCTGATGAAAACATAATTATGCTACCTTTGTGCCATTCATATAAGCAAAATTATATAATGCAACTCTTTCTAAAGAATGTTCCAACTGGCTGGCAGCAGTGGAGTTACCTAATCAAGACACACCCCCTGATGGACCTCCATCCCATTTCTCCAGGTTCCCAGTATCCAACCAACAGTGGTCCAGAAAGCTTGGGAACATAGAGACCAAAGCCTGCAGCTTTGTGGATTTTTGCCACTGGACATTCACCCCAGCCCAGGACGCTAAAGGCAGGGCTCCTTTCTCCCAAGCTCTGAGCTGGCGAGGACTTCCTCCTCTTGTCTGCCCAAGGGTGTGTGGGAAATTGGGTGGGGAATTCCAGTTCAAATGAGGTGGCATAAAGAGAGTCATTTTCATAAACTCATGCTCAAAATAGAGAAAGCCATTCTACACTTACCCAAACTCTGTCATCTTCAAACTTATCTCCTTCCAGAGAAAAGGGTGGGCAGAGAACTGGGGCTTGGAATACTGTGCAAGCTGACCAACCATGAGCTTATATTGTCACAAACCCTGACACCTGACTGTTCATTACCCCCACCGCATGGTGGGTTCCCTCAACAGCAAGCATTTCTAAGAGTTTTTCAGGAACTGCTACAGTTTTTAAGTTTATTTGTCAATGAAGGGAGGCTCCCTCCCTGTTCTCCCCTTCTCCCAGTATCCATCTGATAAACTCACAGCAGGCATCTCCAATTCACAACAACCCCCACCAGCCCCCCACAGAATAACACATCGTCTGGCAACAGGAGGCGTTTGATTACATTTGGAAGGATTGCCTGCATCAACTCCAGTTGTCCCTGCCTTGCAACTGATGGGCCTCACGTGCTGCAGCCAACAGTTTGCCTTCACCCACTCCCCTTTCCTAAATGAACCTTTCTCTAGGAAAACAAGAAACCTACGTGCCACCCTGAGTGAGAGACGCGCAGGAGCTGTGTCCTGGCATCACATCACAGGCGTGGCAGGCCAGGCAGGCAGCAGTGCTCGCCAGAGGGTTTGCAACAGCAAGCCGTGCTTCTGGCATCTCCAGAGAGAACCTCTAAGCTAACAGATAGAAAAAATACTCCAGTACCTTCCCCTTAGTGCTGTTGCCTCTGTGTTCATTTCAGCACACAAGTATTGAATTCCTTCTTACTGAGGAAGGCATCATACCACTGTCTCCTTTAGCAAACCTTTGTAACCTCCTTCCCACCATTGAGGCTTATTTACTCAGCACTGCTCTGTAGGCAGGGTTATGATTCTCCAAAGATGTCCACATGCTAATCCACAGAACCCACAAACATTCATCTCACATGGCAAGGAGCAATTAAAGTTGCAGATGGAATTAAACTTGTGGCAGCTGATTTTAATATAGGAAAATCTGTGGATCACCTGTGTGGCCCCAGTGTCATTACAAAAGTCTATCACCAGGGAAAAGCAGAGTCAGAACCAGAGTAGTGGCATCTTAAGAGTCCACCTTCTGTCACTGGTTTTGAAGGTGGAAGAAGGGGGTCCATGAGCTAAGGTAACAGGCAGCATTTACAGTCTGCAAAAGAGAAGAAAATGGGCTGGGGAAGTAGCTCTGTGGTAGAGCACCTGTCTAATATACACAAGGCCCTATGTTCAATTTCCAGCTCCAGAAAACAAAACAGATTCTCCCCTAAAGCTTTCTGGGTTTAACCCCTGAGACTTCTTTCAGACATCTGACCTCCAGAACAATAAGATAATACATTTGTAACGCATAATAAGATAATACATTTGTAACAGTAACAATAAGAAGCCAGTACAATTACTGCCATGTGCCTGGCCTGGGCATTTCCACAACATGTGCTTTATACTTTGTTTCAGACATCAGGGTCCAAGAAAGAAAACCAAAGCTACTTCAAAAGCAGAAGGGGCTTAATGTATATCATTAGCTACACAGGTAATGGAGAAGGTTGCGAAGCCAACCCAGACATTGGCAAGAGCTGAGATTGCTACTTCGGTGCAACTAAGCTAGGTTTGCAGAGGCCAGGGCTGCCATGGTGGGAGCTAGACCATGGCAGGCCAGGCCAGTGGATGCTCAGGCTTTGCAGAGGATAGAGCTCAGCTGGAGGAGGCAGTTGAGGCAGAAAGGGAAAGAGATTTATCTTGTCTGTGTGCTATTCTTGCCCTCCAACATCCTGCCAGTGCTTCCCACTGGCTGCCCAGCCTGGATCTGCAGGTCAGGCCCAGTATAGCTGGGAAGGGGCAACAAACAGGTCAAGAGACCTGAAGATGAAGGTACACACCCCTCTGTCCTCTATGACCATGAATCTTGAAACATCATTTATTGGTTAAAATCCCAAGTCTTTACCATGATTTTTAAGACCCTGCATAACTTCCCTGCCCTGATCCTTTGCTTGCCTCTTGTTCACAGCATGGCTACCCTGGCCATTGTGAGTGAGGCCCCTACCAGGGCCCTGCACTTACTGCAGCCTCTGCTAAACTCCTGTCTCCTTATCTCTGCCTTCAGTGATCGCGATTTCCTCAAGTGGACCTCAGCTTGGCTGGTGTTAGATGAGATGATCCCTTTCTCCATGTAAAATAGGCCTCCTCCCGCTAAAGTGATTGTCATTCCCCCCACTTCACTGTCACATTATCTGAGACCTTGGCTATGTGTGTGCTTGTGTAGCAGAAACTGCCCCAGCCAGTGTGCTCCCTGAGGTGAAGGATCCTGTCTCATTACTCGCTCTGTCCTTGTAATTGGCATCAGCTAGATCTTTACAAAAATCCGTTTCTTCCTGGGAACAGAGCAAGCTCATTTCGAGTTCTTTCCATTAGGTGTGACTGAGCTCTAGCTAATGGAACACGAGTGGAAATCCATGGTGCAACTTCCAGGCCTGGCTGTGGAAACCTCCTGCACATACTCCCGCAAGTTTCTCCTCTCCTGTCAGAACGTGACAAGACCCTAGAGCGTGGAGGAGGGACAAAGCGAAGAAAACCCGGGCTCTCCAATGACTAAGTGCAGGAGAATTATCCTAGAAACCTACAAGAAGCAGGGTCTTGTGGACTCCTGACAGTAATTCCCAATGCCAAGAGTAGGACGTTTTTCATAGTTGAGCTCAATGCATACTGGTTGAATGACTATGAGACACTTTATAATGAGGTGTTCAGTGATGCAGTGCCTTTTTCCCACCCTCACTTTTCTTGTAAGGACCTTGCAGATGGGGAAGTATTATACTAATCTCCATATACTTGCTGGCTTCCGCTGTGGCTAAACCACAGGAGCTGCACAGTGAATGTGTGCCTCCAAGATTCCAGGCAGCATAAGGGAAACAATGACCAGCAAAGTATGCACCTAAGCTTTCTTTCTTAATAAAATATTCTATGTCGCTGTACCTACCAATGTTTGTGCAGCTCTTTAGGGCTTACTGGGGGGACTCTTCACCTGATCCTTCCTTGTAACAACGCTGGAAGGTAATTGCTATTATGCTTCCCATTTTGCAGATTATGAATCTGAGCTCACAGGGGTTAAGTGTCTTGCTCGAGAGCTTCCTTTTCTAAGGCTGGAATTAATTCGTGGCGTGCTATCATGAGGTAGCCCCAGGCTAAACCTTCTGCACCTAGTATGGGCTCAGGAAATGTAAGAACCCGAACTTCTGAAGGAATTGGAATTACCTCCCAGAAGATCAGTGGAAGGCCCAGACTGCAGCTTGGACAGTGAGGACTGCCTGTGCCTGCAGCTCCTGATTCAGCTGTGCTGCTGCTGTTGCTGCTGCTGCTGCTGCGCCAGCCGTGTGATTTAGCACATGTTTCTGGGTGGTCTGCCAGAATGCCTGAAGTTGACAGCATCACAGCAACCCCCTCTACAGTGCTCCCACTTGCCCAGACTAACGGCCCCAGTGCTGCAAGCCTGTCCTTTTCCATACATTCTTTCCTACTTCCCGTGCCAAGATTTCAGCGGACGTTTTAGAGTGGGTTCCAGGCCATTTAGCTCAGTTAAGAGATTTGGGTGAAAGTTTCCTCCCACTCACCCCAGGCCTCAGATAACCCATCAGGGTGTGAACAGCCTGAGGGAAGGAGGGGGCATGAAAAGCTTACAGAGATTTCCAGGCACAGGATTGGAGCAAAGGCTCAGCAGCTGCTGTATTTAGCCACACTAATCTTGCTGAACAAAGTATGTCGGTAAGAGGTTGTTTGGAAAACTTAGGACAAAAAGCCAAGGGGGACATAACTTGTCTAAACAGGGATTGCCAAGGCCCCTGGAGGGTGCCCAGCAGCCTGGATTATTTGTGAGAGCACAGAGGGCAAATGGTGGTATATTGATGGATGGGGCTGATGGGTGAAGAGAAAGAGGAGGGTGAGATGACCAGGATGGTGCCAGGCTCAGCCTTTCCCAGCCGGGAGACGCTCCTCTGTGTACAGGCTGGGGTGCCTCACTCTGTAAATAAATCCCAGCTGCTTCATCATGCAGGCCGTTCCACATACCGCGCATCTGAGGTGGGGTGAAATACAAATATGCCTTTTCATAATAGCTTTACACCTGGAGCAGCAGAGGACCGGTTTATTACCTTGGTAAACAAAAGTTAGAATTCAAGCAAAGTACAAACTTTGCCCAAGGCACTTCTGACAGTGCACTTTGTGTTTGTGAAATGAACTCAATATACATGAATGTGAAACCGTGGAAGGCTGGGCTGGTGCTTTCTCCTCTTCTCTGTTTTCTTCCCTTGTCTGATTTCCAAAGTTTAAAAGTTCACGTGTATGCGCACGTGTGTGTGTGTATGTGTATGTGGGGGGGGGGAGGTTGAGGGAATTTGGCTTTTTCCAGTATTTTGAAATCACACTGTTTAGTGTGATCAAAAAATATGCGAGCCAATGTATGATGTTTTCCAGAGATCATGCCCCCTTTTCGCTCTCTGTGACACTTAGGGCTTGTGAGTGGGAGACAGGATAAATCAGTTTGGGGGAACACACAAAGGAACAAGGATTTGCCAAAAGAAATTTACTTAAAACATTTAAAAAATGGTAAATGTTTATTCAGTGGCTATTTTCTGCCAAGCACAGGCCCATAGACTTTCTATGAACATTATTTCATTCAGTCTTTATATCACATGATCCAAGTGTCCATTTCACAGGTGAGGAAACTGAGGTGATGGTTACTAAAGTGATTCTAATTCTAAGAGTGTGATGTCTGTTTTCTAATTCTAACTTGAAGCTCTTCTCCACTGTCTCCTCATCACTTTCTTCTTGGGACCACACACTTGGTGCTATCCTGTCTTATTTCTTATCTTTCCCCCATTCTTCTGCCTTGCTCTCTGCCAACACCTGGGGGAAATGAGGGGTCCTCTCTGTTCTTTGGTGTGTTCCTATCCAGCAATCATCCCTCCTCTTCCCAACCCCTGGCCATATGGACCACCCTCTCACCAACCACCCCCCACGCAACCCAGGGCAAAGGGTCTTAATCATGTGGAACAGATTTCTCTTCAAATACATGTAAGCTTTAGAGCAAAGACAGCGATACCAAACCAAGAGCATATTTCATGTTTGCTTGTCTCCACCAAGGCTTCTGCACCCTCCCGTTCCCCAGCTTGAATAAATCAGAAAAACTACCACAAAAGCATCTGAACTTTTGGGATTCTTTTCCAGAACAAGCCTTTGAACCTGAAGAACTTTACCCATCTCTGCATGTTCACTCCTCAGACATTCAGCCGGGTCTTGTCCATGGCACAGCACAAGCCAGTGAAATTTTAACTTGTTCATTTGTAGATTAATTCCCAAACCTTCCAAAATGAGACTAAACTCATTAGGCTTATTTTTTAAAAGAAACCTCATTAAATGTTTCAACATGTGCCTTTCTCCACAGTTGAAGGCTTCCTTGAGGGAACATATTAAACCGAAGCTAGAGAGAAGTGGAATCATTAAGGAAATGTCAACTCAGCAGTCTCAGGGCACCAGCGTTGTGGGTGCTCAGGCTTCACAGGGTTTCTAGAGAAAACCCAGTCTGCTTCTTCCAGCTCCCTTTCCGCCTCCACCCCTACCACTGATACATCTTTAATTGCAGTCCTTGAGGATCTCCTGTGACTTCATTTATTGCAAGCTTGAAAAAATGATTGGAACGCAAGTACTTCTTGCAGGGGGACAGACTTCAGTTGCACATGGATTAAGCACAGATCCTGTGCTGGAGTCCTGGAGGGAAGAGCATTGGGGACCTCTGGCTTGTGAGACGATGCTTGGGCAAGGCTGCTTGCTTTGGAGACTGGGTTCAGAAATGCAGACAAGTCAATGGCGGGTTGCTAGCCCTTACATGAACTGTACAGAGCACCTAGATTCTTAGTCAAACTTCTGCTCTCTATTACAGAAGGCGGAACCGAGGCTCAGACTGGAAGAAGGAAGGCCCAGGGCTTACACAACCAGCCAACAAGAGGATGCTGCAAGCCCCTGGCTAGGGCTTATCAGTCTCCTGTACTGTCCATCAGACTGGGAAAAGTGACATAAGAGAAAGACAAAATGAGCATTGCTCTTGGCATGGATTCCCTTGTCCTGGCTCTTTGTCACTGCTCATTGTGGAAAGATATTTATCCGGAGGGGGATACTTCCAAACCATTGATTGGAGAACTTACTCAAGGTGAGGAGAGCTAGGTGTATTTTTACAAGGTATGATTCTAGAGCAGATAAACAATGCTTAATGAGAAGCCTATGTTTCTTTCCTGCACCCAACTTCACTCTAATAAATTCTTTTGTCTGTGATTCTCAGGAGCTATGGGTCCCTGTTCCTAGGAAGTGCAGTTAGCTCATGACTGGACTCTACACTGTAATTCAGAGAGTCCTGGAATTGTTATGAGGGCTAAAAGGAAGCTTTATGGGTCATGTTTTTCAGTTCATAGATGAGGATGGTGGGGCTAAGAGGGGTGAAGTCCTTCATCAGATTACTCAGCACATTAATGGCCTACTAACCATACATGTCATCCATTTGGTCAAACGTGTTCAAGGAGGTTTCTACAAAGAATCTCCTCTGTACTACGCAGGTTATTTTTTATGAATAATAAATGGACTGTGGCCAACTCTGGGGAGGTGAATACTTATTGTAAGCTGGGCTTAAAGAATCCACAGGCATCTGCATGAGGCATGGATCATGGGTTGTCCCTGCCACCTTTTGTTTCCTGGAAAGAGTGGTATACCAAAGGGGAATTTTCCACGATTTCATGATGAATCACAAAGGCCCTGAGACAGCATGCTGTTCTGGATGAGGACATGGAAGACATAAATCCCAGTCCCTCCCCTGTCTCTACCATGTGGGGGATCTTGTACAAGCTACTTTCTTTCTGAGCCTCAGTTTTCCCACCCCTGAGAGGAATTTACTCGACAAGTTCTAAGAATATTTCAGCTCTCATGGTCTCAGCATCTAGATTCCAAGGTTCAAGGCTGTCTCATGACTAAAATCTTACTGTGTAAAGCCAGAAATCAATTGCCACAGTGACATACTGCCAAGATTTTGAAACTGTAAAGGGTAAATGGATTCTGCTTCCAAAACAGAAAGACACAAATTGTCATTAGCTATTTGTATATGAAATGTTAATGATAATAAATTTGATTTTATTTTTCCCTATATCATTTTCTCAGCCTCTTGGTATCTAAACCACTTGTCTGCTTTCAAGGAAAAGCATATGAAACAACAAATAAACTAATAGAAGAACAAGAGAAAGCTCAGAAACATGATATTTTTATCACTTTTTCGTTTTTTGAGGTGTAAGAAAAAGAAATAATATGTCTCAAATGACATACTATGGAACTGATACAATTTCATATAAGACCAATAAACAATCAGTGTTCTAATGTCCCTTTTCCAGAAGACAAAACTGAAGTCCAGAGATGACATAATTTACTTAGTACAGCTTAGGTTGGAAGTCAGTTTTCCTAAATTAGATTTACCATAATTCTAAGTTAAATTCATAAAATGCAGACATATTGTTGTTCAGAAAAAAAAGATTTTCTATATGTGAAAGAAATCAAATATACAGACACTTTTTGGGGTTCCACAAAGAACAACACCATGGCTTTCTTGGACTTCAACATCCAAACATCTCTGAAAACAGGCCAAAGAATATAAGGAGACATTAGTCTGACTATCCTTAAGAGTTTAGGAGGGAGTGGATCCTTTACCAAAAATTATCCCAATCAGAAATATTTACTCTACAGGCACCACGTTACTTTATGCAAGCACCAGCATTTTGTCTTGACCCTCCCAAGTTATTCAGCCCTGTGATTCTCCTAGAAACATAAACCAGCATGACATTACACTTGAAGAACCTGTTTCTGATTCAGGGTCTCCTCTAAGCCTATGGACCAACTCAGGATTACACTCTACAAGTTCACCCATCCATTTCTTGGCAACCTTGGACACTTTTCAGCACACTTCAAGGCTAGTGCTGTGAAGAAAATTAAGATTTATCCATGAACTAATCTTGAACCCTTATCCCAAGCCAGGCCTAGAATCCAGGAAAACCCATGGGAGGCTGCATTGTCCTGTGCCTGCTTTCAGGGTCCAAGGGATAAAAGCCAAGTGTAATAGCAAAACACGATGCACTTTTGCTTTGATTTTCTGCAGAATAAAAGTCATGGTGCCCACTTCACTATCCTATAAGTGCTAGAAAATCAGAAAATATTAAAGTTTGAAATGATACCTCAGTTCAATCCCTTCTTCTTTTAGAGTAGCTGAATTTCAGAGAACGGATGATTCCCTAAGGGCATCCACAATGTGGGGCAAGGCGGGGACTCCAATCCAGATCTCCTGGCTCCAGGCTTTTGTGCCTTTCTCTGCTCCTGTCTCATTGCCTTGGTGGTGGGAAGACATTAGCCTGGAAGGCAAAGAAGTCAGTCTTTGTTTAATGAAAAGGTATAACCTAGTGGACAGAGAGAGCTGCATTTCCTCAAACTACAGTGCTTCGTGATTACATTGGGCTGATTCGGTCTTCTATTGACAAGATACCCATGCTCCCATCATTACTGGTGTCAGGAATGCATTTTTCACTGTCTGCACATCATCTACCCTGAGTCCAGAAGATCTGTTTTATTCTTAGGACAAAGTAATACTCTTTCAGGACCCAGTGCCATGGCTTCCTCGGTGGAGGTGGGGTGGATTTTTATAACTACGTTCTGTAGCTACAGCTCCCAGACTCCTCTTTCCTACATTATTCCATATTAACGTCAGCCACAAGAGACGGCTCGTGGGCTATCTGGAATGTGGGAGGGAAGCTGCCAAGTTTTAATATATACGAGGCTCCCTGGGCTGTGCAGTCTTCTGCCTGCTGTCCCTTGCCTGCTTGCTCACCTGGTTGGAATGGGACAGGAGTTGATCTCTCTGTTCCCCAGTGCCCACCTCTTCCTGCAGCCCATCTGCATCCCAGACCAGCCTGAGGAAGGACATCAGATTATACTGCAGGCCACCAACACTGTCCCCAGAGGCAGCATCAGAGAGAAACAAGTCCCATTGCTTCCCTTATTCTACCCTCATTTCTGTTTTTTGACCTCTTCTCTTTCTGACTTCAACTCCAGAATCAAACTCAGAGGCAACTGCTTCACATAGCCAGTATCTATTATTATATGGAGAAAGCCTCAGTAACCTGTGTCTATCTCACACTCCTCTCTGTTGGAATCCTAGCTGGGTAAAAATTCTCTACATCACCCGGAATTAATCACTTTCCTGCCTCCTGCCTCCATGAAAGCATGTTGCACACCGTGCTGTGCTTCCCTGACTGACAAGCCTCTCCCATAGTGAGGTCAGGTGTGTATCGCGTGTTTGTTCTGTTCCTGGCACAGTTCTGAACACTATTTAATCCTTGCAATAACCCATGGAGGTAAGAGCTGTTATTACTATTCCCACGTTAGAGACAAAGCGACGGAGCAGTGGGAAGGTGAAGTGTTCTGTCCATGCTTTCACTACTAGGAAGGCAGATTCCAAGAGTCAAAACCTCACAGCCTGGCTCCAGAGCCAGCCCTGTGCCTCTCCCTGTACTTCAGGTAACAAGTTCCACCCCTTGAGGAATGAGTGACCTCTCTATTTCACTTGAAGAGAAAATGACTTTTCTGTGAAGATGAGGGTGGATTGATGAACATGGCGCTTAGGTGGTTAAGATCCTGCAGCCCTTGAATGCAATTCTTCCCAGACTGGAACTGGACATTGTAAAATGATCCAGCATCAAGATCTCATTAGTGGGTCATGTATCACCTGAAAGCCATCAGCGTGCTTCATAATGCAGCATACCCCTCAATGAGCCTACTCTTCTCCCTTGCCCCATACACGCCCCACCCTGGGTGGAGCTTTCTCTCTATATGCATTCTGTGGTCTCCCTGTGTGGAGGGCTGGGCCTGGCTGCAGGGAAGAGTTCCCACATTGGTGCCAGGCAGGCATTTAGTGTTCATCACTTCCCTTACTTTATGAGAACAATGAAGTACAACTCTAAAACTTCAGTTTTGTATGTAGTAAACATGGACTATGACTCATTTAATTTTTAATGCAGTTGTCAACTTCTAGGTATCATACTTGAAAATTAAAATGGGGGTTTCAAATCAGAGACAGTATCTAGGGCTATTGAGTTTACCTGTTACTCAGTATGCAACTGGACATGCTCTCTTCCCTATGGATAAGGGCAACAAGGGATTTAAGGCCTCTTCTTGTAACACACCAAACATAACCATGCATACACACATATACACAAGGAATGAAGCAATAAAAGACAAGAAAAACATAGAAAACAATTAAAATATATATACAGTGTGGTACTACTTAGCCATAAAGAAGGATAAATTTGAGCCATTTATAGGAAAATGGACACTTCATGAGACTAGAGTCCTAAGTGAGATAAATTAGACCAGAAGATTAAATTTTGCATGTTTTTTATATGAGATATCCAAAGTATAAATAACTTAAAGAGCAAAATAAAAGCTCAAAGATAGTAAACAGAGGGACAGACTTTGTGGAGATGGGAAGGGGAACTGGGATTGAGAGGAAACAGGAGGAGAAGCAGAACTAAAATGTATCAAGATGTGATCTATATCTACATCTATATCTATACCAATATCTATCTATATCTGTCTATACCTGAATCATCTACAACGAATGTGGAGAAATACAATGAATAATTCAATGAATGTATTTATTATGTATCACAAATTTATACCAATAGAAGATAAAATAATAAAACATAGAAGAAGAAAGTGATGAGGGATAGAAGCACTATAACAGCAAGATCAAATGTCTGTATTGCTCTTCTAGGGAATGGAAAGGAGACAGATCAAGTCCAGATGCTTTGTGCAATTGTTCTACCATTCATAAAGGAAGGAGAACTCCACAGCACCCTCAGTGGATCATTGGTATCCAATACTGACATTACTCAAATGTTCAATAAAACCATGAGAAGGTTCACTAATACTTGAGTTCATGGCTTGTATTTGGGGCCAGGCTTGGAGCTTCTGAACTGAGCTAGTCTGTGCTTTGCCCCCACGGATGGGGACAAGACCTTGTGCTCTGTGAAGACAGAGCCTCCAGTTCTAGGCCAATGTTAGCAGACATGCAAAATCCTAGGAAGGTCTTCCAGCCAGGAAGCAGCAGGGTCAGGCTGAGTCACAGGGCTCCTGTCCCAAGGTGCTGCACCTTCTTCAAGAGTCCTCACCCCAGTGTTTCCCCTACTGCTGGGGCCCACTGCACCCCCACATCACTTCTATTGGATGCTAAAACAAGGGAACCAGAGAGTGCTGACTGGAGGCCCTCCTGGCAATAAAATGCTGTTGTATGGCCTGCATTATGTTCTTCCTTTCCTGAGACTTCAGTCCCAGCTCATAAACTCTGTTCAGTTTTTCTGTACTCTTTGAGAGCTGGCATTCACAAACAGCAGCTCCTGCATGCATCCTAAAGTCTCCTAGACAGCAGCCCCACAAGCAGAGCTTTCTCATTTCATGTGCAGAGCAGGAAAAGGAGTAGCTTAGGAGGTTGATTTCCTATTCTCTTACAAACCTGCTTGTTCAGGAATGGGTCCCTCAGAGTCAAATAGCTCCAACACAGAAGGCTATTAAGTTCAACCCTCTCATCCATTGGATGAAATTGAGGCCATGAGAACAGGAGCGACCTGCCTTAGGGCACACAGAGAGTGGTGGGCTGGGGCTGGAAGGTTCTTCTTGTGGGGTGTTGGTGTCCTGTGGTTCAATGAGCCAGGTCTCAATGAAGTATTTTTGTTGTTTTAAATTTGATTGGAATGAACAGGTTACAGAATACAAACACATTGATGATTTCTACTGCATGCTAATGTGCTTTCCATGACACTAGAAACAAAAACACTGGCCCTTATTGCCTCCAGATGACTCTTGCAAACATTTTAATTTTTATGGGAATTAACATTTTCTTTTTCTATGTTGTTGTAGTTTGCTACAATAGTTCAAAAAGAAATTAACAACTGAAGGAAATATTGAAAATATAGTTCTAGATGTATGAATTTTTAGCTTTTTAGTTACGTAACTAATATATGCTACATGTTGAAAGTTAGAGAATAGAAATAAAGAAGAAAATCAAAATAACTTGTAACAGCATCATGCAAAAATAATCCTGTTGATGTAGAGAGTTAACATCCTTCCAGGCTATTACCTGTGGAAATACATCATGCACACTATAGTAGATCATGACCATATTATTATACTAATGTGTGAACAGTACATACTTTTTTTAAAAACAAGAACATACATTTAACTAGCTTCTTCATATGGGCCAGGCACACAGAGATATGACTGTGACCAAAATATGACCTTGTGTTCAGAATGAAGAACCTAGGATTCTTCAGCCATGGGTAGGGCTCTTTCTCCTGGTTTATTCTAGTTGGTCTTTAAAACTTGACTCCCCACCTTTATTGTTTTATAGTCACAGTTTTCTTAAACTTGTCTTTCAGTCACACTTTTTTACGAAGTGCCCAACTCTTTTGCACTGACTCAAGAAGCAAATGAGAGTCTTAGACATTGGGCCTTTAGAATTTAGTGTTCTTGAAAGATGGGAAAGCAAACCTTTCCAACTGTAGGTGCTGCCAATGGTTCCACAAGTAGAAGTGGATCCTGGCTTGTGTGACCAGGTGTCCTCCTTGTGCTGCAGGGTGCCTCAATTTCACAGAGAGCTTTCTGCTCCTGAACACCTGAGGTGGTCCATATAGTTCCTGTGAGATGGGTTAGATGCCACAGAAAGGGAAGCAGAGACTCAGAGAAATGATGCCATGGGATAGAGGCAGAGTGAGCCCACAGGAGGCCCAGGCCTTGTGATTCTAACCCATCACTCTTTCTACCCTTCCCTTCATTGAAGACCCAGGAGGAAGTCTGCTCTTCATACGCAGACATGCACAAGTGTACGCGCACGCATACACATACCCCTTAAACACTCACCTGGATATTGCTTTATAAAAACATACTGTTCCAAGCAAAATGCCTCTAGGCATCTGTAAGGCTCCCACCCTGGAAGGATCTGCCTCTTCTTATGGTCCTTGCTCCATTATAATAGTCTGATTCACAGTTAAATCTTGTTTAGTGTTTAGACCACCCACAGCAGAAGACCATCTCTAGACAAGCCAGGATTCTTCCCGTGGGGATTTCCAGCCCTGCAACATTCATGCCTCCAGGGTATGCTCTGCAAAGCAAGTAGGGTCAGGAGATGCAGAATACTGAATCCCAGACAACAGACACCGAGTGAGCCTTCTAATGAGAAAGGTGCTGGGCTAGGATGTGATGAAGACCCTGAGCTGAGATGGTGAAACACCTGCCTTCTGGAAAGCACTCCAGAAACTTTAGAGTAATAGCATAACACTACATATGTGTTGTGCTTTCTGACTCATACGCGTTGTCTCACCTGACTCCAACAATGTGAGTCTTATATAACCACATTTACCATATGAAGATGCTGAGGTGCAGAGAATCACACTGACCAGATAGTTAATTGTGCAGCTTGGATGGAAACTTTAGTTCTTCTGACACTAAAACCAGTGTCTCCAGATTCTTAAACCTCAATCTCAATATTCTATATGGTGTTTGATTTCCAATGTGACCCTGGAGTTGTGTATGGCGAAGCTTATTATCTATTTAGCCTATGAAGAAATAGGCTCCAACAGATGAAGAGTGAAAGTCACTGGGGAACCTCTTGCCTCAAAATCTTGTGCTAAGGCCTTATTACTTGGTCCCTGCTCCTCAGAGAACAGGAGGCTGTGGAGAGGCCACAAATAACAAAGGTTCCAAGCAAACTGAGTGTTTGAGTGTGCTGCAGACAAACACTCTGTGCCCCTCTACTGAGAAACATCTTGGGAGAGCCCCAGCCCTGCCCAGCACATAGGTGTACTGGGTATTTTGGGTTATCTCAGCTTCCTTAGGGGTGTTATAACATATGACCTCCCCTCTGGTGGGAACCAGGACTGCTTTCTGATGCTCAGGCATAGAATCCCTGCTTCAAGATGTCCAACTGTTGTTCACAATGTGGTTTCTTTGAATAAAGATACAAAGATGGCAAGGTGGAGAGGCAGTGGGGAAGGGACGAACACAGACATACACACTGGCATTGTCTGTTGCCTGTCCATGAAAAGGTCAGGAAGCATTTATGTGGACACTGGCCTGCTCCTTTCACCATGAGCCGCCTAACCTTATGGTCCTTGTTCTAGGGACACTGGCTGGAAAAAAGACAGGTGAAGACCACTGAGGCATCTACTGCAGAAACAGAAATGAGATGCAGTGGGGAATTAAAGGTGGCATTAAGGTCCGGGAGTAGTTGCTCAAAATGCACTTCACAGGAAGAGTGAAAGTCTTCAGAATTAGACGGTGACGAGATGAAAACTGAAGAGAAACTCAAGATGCATCTTGGACTCTGATTTCCTTACACTCCATTCCTTTCTCTGATTGTTCAGTAGATTGTCTAGAGTCACACTGGAAGTGTCACAGTGGAATAAGTTGGGATTTGGGGTATAAAATAGATGTCTTGGGAAAATGCTACATAAGTTCTAGTGGGTTATTTATGGGTAAGTTATCAGTTTAATATGTCATACCAATAAGCGACTAATTTTGTAACTGAAATTGAATGCTTACCAATTTGAGAAGCTAAAGTTTTAAGGAGGAAGTGCTAACAAATTGGAAAAACCCAGTGAATTTTTTTCAGACCAAATTATAGGAAACCCTCAAAGCACCAACATCCTGTGGAGATGTTTGCTAGGGAAAGGGAAAAGCAAGCACAGCATCAGGGGATATCCCCCCCCCTCGTAATCCCACACCCAATCCCCACGTGGTGAGGTCAGCAAAGCTCCTGAGCTCTGCACTTCTGTGGGTGCTGCTTTTGCTTCTGGGTGCAGCTATGGGCCACATCTCATGGACCTTACAGATGGTTGCATCTGCTACATTCCTAAGAAGCAGCTACTTAGGATGTCTCAACAAGTAATCTCTTTAGTTTCAACTCTTGAGGTATGAAAATGTGTAGGCCATGGACTTCAATTCAGTAAAAACACCAAGAGATGTTGATTAAGTTCCTTGGATTTCCCAGGCCCTGTGCTGAACAGTGGGTATATAATACTGAACCAACTGGCAAAGTCTTTGCCCTCACAGAACTTTACCTCTCACAGCCGAAAGAGACCTTGCAGGCTGATGAGATACAGATAATGGGAGAAGAAACAGTGGCAAATAGAATTGAGAGTCTGGAGTGATGACTGAGTCTCTCTCAATCATATCCTACCTGATATTCAACAGATTTATGCCCTTGTAGGATAGGAGTGATGATAACCTCCTTCCTTGTAGTGCGTGATGAGGGATGCAAGGGAGGCTGTGCATTATGACTGGCAAATCCCCACTGAAACGCCAGTCATTGTCTGTGAGATAGTTTATTTCATGTTTTGAGATACAGTCTCATTACGTTACCCAGGCTAGCTTCAAACTCTGGCTCTTAAAGGATCCTCCTGCATCAGCCTCCCAAGTAGCTGGGACTACAGATGTGTACTACCATACTTGGTAAGATATTTTGTTTGAAAGAAGGAAAGGGAAGCAAAGCAAAGGAAAGGGAAGAAAAGGAAAGGAAAGTAGAAAATACTCAGCACATATATATATATTTTGAAAAAGAGTACTAAATGCCTATCAAATTGTTCCTTGGTTTTTCTCTTTCTGTTTGTATTCATATTTGTATCCAGTTACCACCTGACAAGGAATCTTCAAGATGATGATATTAATTAGTGTGATGTAGGTCAACATTTCTTTGAAAAGAAAAGGTATATATTTCATGCTGCTGCATATATTACAAAAATCCACAAAAATAAACACATATGCACTGACAGTTATTGTCTTCATTCTTATTTTTATTAGCAGAGCGAGGGCCTGTGTGGGACTCCTACAGTGTGTGGGCTTCACAAAAACCTCTGGAATACAGTTTCCAGGTGAGCAGAGAATTTTGATGTGAGAAGCTTGGAATGATCAAAGAGTGACAGGTGTATGCAGATAATTATGGGCTCTAGAACAAACAATAACATTTGGATTCACTCAACATTTGAAGTCAGAAAATAGTAAAATTAGGGGGCTGGGGATATAGCTCAGTGGAATAAGCACTTGCCTAGCAAGTGCAGGATCCTGAGTTCGATTCCCAGTACCACAAAAAAAAAAAAAAAAGAAAGAAAATAGTAAAATCCTTGTATGGACAAAGAAGGACCATAAGGACCATTACTTCTGCCAAAAGAAGAACTATATACAGTAATACCTCAGTTCAAGAACTTAATTCTTTGCATGATTCTGGTTGCAAAGCGAATTGGATGAGAACTGAATCAAATTTCCCCATAAGGTTAACATTGAACCTAACCATGGAATTGAATTTGATTTTCCTCTAATTCTGTTTGTGACCAGAATTAGGGAAAGAATTGAGTTAATGAACGAGGTACCACTGTATACACAAAACTATATTTATGATAAGTGGCTTCCATGTATGTGAAAAATGAAATACATGCATTTCAATATATCTTATCGAGGATATCACACATGACAACAAACACTTCAGTAATTTGAGAAATATATTACAAAAGACTATTTTTTTTCAATTTTATGTTGACATTTCTGGTCAGAAGAAAAAGGCAAGTGGTATTTATGAAGTGTTCATTGTGATCCAGAGATCATATGATATCTGTGTCACACCTCGTGGTCTCTCTCATCTAGGTCTCTGGATATGTGACCCTTCTTCCCTGAACACTGTCAGGGTCCCTTCTGCTCCTGGATACCACCAGATCTCTCCCTCTCCACTCTTTACTTGGGTGATACTTCCCCTTCCAGATTCCTCCTAGACCTAAGTCTGCCCAGACCGGTGATGGTGAATATTTTAGAGCTTTCAGTAACACAAACAGCTCATGGCATCACACATGCCATAGGTTCCCCACCACTGACCTAGGCTTTCTTGATTCACGTTTCCCTGGCAGTGAGCATAGCCCCATCATGTATTATCACAGGGGTCAACAGACAATGGTCTGTCTTCCTTATTGAAGTTCACAAGGAAGTGACCATCTCACTTTGTCACTCTCAGGAGCTTGGTGCCCAGGGCAGTTCCAAGCATGTGGAATGCTTCCTACAACATTGGCTGAATGATCAAATGGATGACTTATTCTTCAAGCAAAGTTTTATTAGCTTTCAATTTTCAGATAAGAATATGAGGCTCAGGGAGGTGCAGTGAGTGGTAACACTTCCTTAGTAAATACTAGAGCCAGTAGGACTGAAGGATCGAAACAAATGCCCCAATCGCTCTTTCCGTTACTATCAACCAGCCTGGGAAAATCCTGGGCACTGATACTGATCCTGTTTCCCCCTTGTTGGTCTGTAGTGAGAAGGCATTATTGAAAACAAATGTCTCAGAGGAATATAAGTTTCAGGGACCAGGAAGGAACAAGGACCCCAGCTGCAACCTGAACCTCTGTTAAGGATAGACCATTGAATCAGATGCAATCCAATGTGATGTCTCTGAACTTCTGTATGTCTCACCCAGGCTGCAAGCTTATAGGAGTTTGGAGATGAGTGCTAGACATATCTTGGCTTTCTAGCTGCTGCCAGCCTCTTCCAGGACGTTGAGATAGCACACAAATGAGAGAAAGAGCCCCTAAGCTGGGGGAGGCAGGTTAGTAAGCACAAAATGCCTCTGGCTGGGAGTCAGAATGTCTGCCTCCATCCTTCTCCATCCTGACCTTTGGAGAGCCTCTCCTTCAGAGAGTTTGAGTTTCCAGAACAGTTTGGTGACTGCACCTGAAGCACAGCATTGAAAAGGCCAGATCTAACCCTCAGTCTTGCTTCTGTCATGGATTAAACTGTGCCCCTTTGAAATTCTTTCATTGAAGTCTTGACGTCTTGAATATGATCTTATTTAGAAACAAAGTCCAGAATATAATCTTAGTTGAAACTAGGGTCCATACAGAGCTAATCAGGTTAAAATGAGATCATTAGCATAGGCCATGATCCAATATGCCTGGCATCCTTACAGAAGAGAGACTTTGGACAGAGACAGATATGTCTACCTGGAAAACACCTTGTGAACACAGAGATGCTATCTGTATGCCAAGGAGAGAAATCTAGAGGAGAGCCTGTTTTCTCAGCCTTCAGAAGAAACCAAGCCTGCTGATACCTTGATTTGGACCTCTATAGTGCAGACATCTAAGTCAATAACAGCTGTTACTTAAGCGACTCAGTCTACAATACTTTACGGCAGCACTAGGAAACCAATACACCTTAATTTTCTGATATATTTCTCACCATTCTCTATTTTGCTTCATCCAGCCTCTTCTCCTATTTACCTTATCAGCTGGTTTCTCAGGCATCAAAGCCTGTCAGTCTTCGATGAGACAATCCTAAAGATCTTTGTGAATTTCTCATAACAATTCCCTGAAAGTCTTTACCAACTAAGAAACAAGGCTCACCTGCCACTTCACAACCTGCCGGACTCAATGAAACCTAAGGCCATGGGAGGTTTCTCAGCATCTAAGGATTAGCTCTTATGGGAATGGCCAGGCAGACCTTGGTTTGTGGAATTTACCAGTTTCCCATTGTGACAGACTTCAAGCTGCTGATGTGACCTCTCTGAAGGTGCAGGTAGGAGGACAGGCATGCCTTCGCCTCTAGTGAGCTGGGAGGAAAGACTGGCCCTGCCACCTACATTCCCAGTCTTCTGCAGGCCAGGCACTGAGATATTGGCACCTGGTGGCCCCACGCCTGCTCTCTTTAAACTACCTGAGCTGAGCATCAGGAACCCAGGACCCTAATCCAGCTCTTCTGATTTCCTGAGGGACTTGTAAGAGTGGAGACCTCAAGAACCATCACTGGCAACATAAAAATGTGTAAACAAATCAGGGGCTCAAAGGGCTGGTGGTTTGGCCTGTGCAGCACTGAGAGTAGTAGCGCCACAAGCTAGGACTTCTAACCTTTCCCAGTCCATGGTAGTTGGCCTGTACATTCTTAAAATATTGGGGCTGTAAGTTATTGGGAGGGCTTCCATTGCTTAACAAAATCAGGAGTGACCTTTTGAGGTCTTTTCAGCTGAAATGGTTTTTGTGTTCCTCCCTGAGTCGGGACTAGAATTCTCAGCCCCACCCATAGGCTTAAAAAGGAAATACAAAGTGAGTACTTGAGGGAAGGCAGGCCAGCAGGGTGACCAGTCCCCCACAAAACAACACAATGGAGGTGTAAGTCTGAAACCACTGAATGGGCCCCAGGAATGCTGCCTGGGTCTTGAGCATGGTTCTTCCAGAAGACCACCCCTCTCCTGGCAGCTAATGTGAAAGAAGGACTACTTTTATCTACCCTTGGACAACACCAGGTCTGGGTTGGAAGATGGCAGCTGTTTAGCAGCCCACAGTACCACTACACAACCATTAGGGCAGGAAGGGTACCAGGCTAAATTGCACTGGAACAGCAGAGGTGGAATTGAGGTCAAACATTGCCATCCTTCCTAATTTCATTCAGCCTCCTGCCCCCACTGAAGGTCCTTGTCCACTGTCTGGGGATGTTGGGTCTGGGAGAGCAGGGGATGGGTTTCTACAGATGGCAATCCTTCATAAAGCTGTGGTCCAGTTCAGGTACCGGTACATCAGGGACTGGCTTTGAAGAATGCCAGAGCAGAGAATTGCCATTCATCCTCTTCATGGGAACCTGGGTCTGTTGGCAATGTGCAGAGTGGTTTGAAGGGGAATTTCTGGGTCTGGGAGAGCAGGTAGCAGACAACAGTGATTGTGCATGTGACTGATCCTATGTCTCTCAATCAGGATCAATGACAAGGAGAATCTGTTTTCAGGGACCAGGGTTTTCATCGCTTCTTGCTTAGAACTCTTTTTTATTGACACTGCTGGCCCCTCATTTTCCCTGTGGGTTGGGCGCTGAGCTTGCCAGTTCTCCTGATTGAGAGCAAAACAGCGTTTTCTTGCATGCTGTATTTACATGATGGCATGGAATAGGACTGAGTAAGCATCAGTCCTGAAACCTCAGGCCATAGAACAGGAGTTATAACTTCTAAGAGGGCTCAATATTCCTTTGAAGGAGCAAGACTCTTGAGAGAATTTATGCTTTGCTTCACTTTGCTTCTCTCTCTCTCTCTCTCTCTCTCTCTCTCTCTCAATCACCACAGTTGGAGAGAAGGGTTTGGAGAGAAGATGATAAGATTTGTGTGCAGTCAAAGAATTTAATCCCTAGAAATGGCCTGGTGATAGAATTTAGATCAAAGAAATTGCGCTCGTTCTACCTTTAAGACCTCCCGGGCCCAGCTGTGCAGTGCTCTCTCTGGCTCCTCAACCCCCCAATCACGCTGCTCCAGCCACACCGGGAGCAGCCACACGGCCTTGTTGGTCCTCGAGTGCGCTCCTGCCTCTTACTGATATCTACTGCCCAGCTCCCTCCTCACTCGCTCAGACTGCTCAGGTCTCATCTTCCTGCCATTTCTGCATCAGCTCTGGGTCCCTACACTGTCACACTGACCCTAGGACTTCCATTCCCTCCTCCCACTTTATTTTTATTTCCCAGAGGACTTAACACCTCTTTGCACAACAGGTACTTTTCCTGTTATTTTGTTGACTAGTGTCTGCCTCTGCTTGCTAGGATACAAGCTCTGTAAAAGCAGAGAGCCTTCTCTCTCGAGGCCTGAAGAATGCCTGACTCCAGAGAAGTCATCAGGGAGAAGGTAACTTTATGCAAATGTTTAAAAGTAGGTTTAAACTCACAGAACAGTTGCAAAAACAGAGACAAGAGTTCATAGATTCCCCTCTTGAAGACATAACATTTCACTACCATGTTTCCTTTGAGAATGGTTTAATGAGATAAACTAATATTAGCATCCCCCGGTCATGAGAGTAACAATACATAATATAACGATGCATAACATAAGTAACAATCCTTTAGGTGGCAAAAGGTCTTTGATTTATTTGCTACTTTTCATGCATTGACCCACTGGTTACTCCCTACATCTCCAAAATGATGTGGGTACAGCTTCTTTTACTCATGAAATCCTAAGAAGAGTGAGATACCCATCAGGGTGAGATGACCTTCTGCCCAAGGTCCCACAGCCGGAAGGCACATGAGCAGAGCTGACTGGGCACAGTTGCCTTCATGCGGTGCTGCCACCCTATAGCACACTCTGTCTCTTCTGCTTTGCACGTGGGTTCAGAGCAGCTCTCCCACAGAGTGCAGATGGCAGTTGCCTCCTGTAGGCTGGGATGCCCCCTGAGCAGCTGTGACTTGCACCACAAAGGCCATGAGTCACCCACACTCATGCCCTCCTGCCACACATGCTGCCTTCAGTCAGTGATTCTAAGCCCCATGCCTGCAGTGCCAGTGCGGGAGGTGGGCTGCCAACCCAGGCTGACCACAGGGTCCCCAGGTGCCTTCACCCTGGTAACCGAGGTGCCATCTGTTACCCACCACAACTGCAACCCTCCAGCCTGGCTCCAGGAAGCAAAAGAACCAGAGCCTCCCCACTCTGGTCTAGTCCATTCCTAGAGGAAAAAGTGAGTGATTATCTCTAGGCCTCAGCTTCTCTAGGCCTCAGCTTCTCCAGCCATCAGATGGGGAACTTAAAGGAGTCTGAGATGGCTCACGATGCCATGATCCTGCGTTTTCTCCTTCCTTCATTCTGGGTTTTCTCCTTCCATGTTTTCTATACATTCAAGGGAGAAATTTCAGGGCTTGATCTCCTAATGGGAAAAATGTCAGTTTCATGCAGAGACAGAAGGGAGAGAAGAGGAGAGAGAGGGAGAGAGTGAGAGAGAGGGGGGGAAGGAGGGAGGGAGAGAGAGTGGGAGAGAGAGGGAGGTCTGATGTAAAAGCTACTGTGATGACCAAGTGAGTGAATCCAGGTCAAGTATGTGGCCAGTGGTCAAACGTTATTTGCAGCGGTGAGCAGAGCGTCTGCCCCTGCGCCTCGTTGCACGCCTGTCACCATGCCAGGCCCTTGCTTTCTTGTTCTAAAAATTCTGCAACAGCCTCCAATGTGGTCACCTGGTCAATAGGGCTCTCCTCCACCCTAGTCTGCTCACTCCCATCACAGGGTATTCTAAAGCACAGCTGTGCTGTGTCCTTTTCTTACTTAAAATCCCTCACTGGCTTAGTTTCCAGTGATTCACCCTAGCAGCCAAGCCCCTCAACAAACAAAGCGTCAACCTATCTTTCCTGGTGCATTCCAACTGTTCTCCAGGCCTGTCCAGTGCTCCTCCAATCTATTCTCCCTCCCCTCCAGACAGGAGCTAGCTGCTCACCTTGCCTAAGGGTCTGAGGTGGTATGACAGTTAAGAGATCAGGTTCTTGGGGCAGAAAACTTGAGTTTCAGTAGGTGCATGGTTTTGAGAAAAGTAGTGACTCCTCTGAACTTCGGTTTCCTCATCTGTAAACCAGGATTAAGTAATGGCATCTCCTGGAGGGACCATTAGGAGGATAAAAGAAGGACTGAAAGCAATCAGATACAGCCAATACTCAGCTAACGCTTCTCAATGTCTAATCATTCATTCCTTGCACCACCAAACAGATCCTCTCCGGCCCATGAGCATGACCCTGCTCTGCTACCACCTTTGACAGCCAGATGAAGCTGTCCTCATTCCTCACCCTTCACACATCTTCCATGGAAGTCCCTTCTTCACCCTTCAGGGTGTAGTAACTCAGTCTGATACCCACCTGTCAAGTCTCTGAAGGTAGGGATGATCTCGTCTCTCAGAGTCTCTGTGTCTTTCCTGGTCTCTAGGAGAAATCCCAGCATCTAGATGGACTTGATCAGGATGTGCTGGATGAAAGAATAATGGGGTGAGATCACAGGATGGTCAGTGAGGAAGGAAGGCACAGACAAGGAAGCATCCTGTGTACCCAAGGGTGAGATGCCACTTCCCAAGTGGGGGGACACAGGCCGACTGCATGCGAGTTCTGAGTTAGGAATGTTCTCTTTTGTTATGGATGGAGCCACCAGAGAGCCCAGGTTGATGGCATTTTCTCTGAAGAGGGTCTTGTTCTGCTGCAGGAGGAATAGGGTATGATTGAGCAAGCCCTGGCCAAAGTGGAGGCAGTACAGGGCTGGGACTGTCAGAGGGCACCTCTCTATTGCTGAGGCATCTTGGAGAAGTCATCTGCTCTGGCCCTTGAAACAGAGAACTTGGGCTAGATATGTGGATTTTTTGTGTTGTTTTTTTAGAGGCTAGCCCTGAGCTGGGTCCTTACCCTTTTTCATTTGACATTTGGAGACAAGGTCTTACTAAGTTGCCCAAGTTTGTGCTCCTCCTGCCTCAGCTTCCCAAGGTGGTGGGATTATAGAATGATACCATCATACCAGCTAGATGAGTGATTTTTAAAGGTGGTCCCCAGAACATCACCTCTGAAACCCCCATTAGGAGTACAGACCGTCAGCCCCATCTCACTTACTGAACCAGAAGCTCTGGGGAGGGGCCCACCATTTGTTTTACTGGGCCCGTCAGGATAATTCAAAGAGTGGTCAAATTTGAAAACTACAGTGCTATACCCATGGGAGCTTTCAGTGTTGTCCTTGTCTCCTTTTTTGTCTGTGATTCCAGTGAGCTGTGTTTTGTTTTTTTCCCGGTGAACTCCTAGGTAGATGCCGCCCAATCTGCAAAATTGATTAAACCAGAGTCCATCTGGTTGGGTAAGGGTAAGGCTCCTCCCACTCCAACCACTTCCTCATGCACAGTTTGGTCAGTACAATCCCTGTTCTCTCAGGCTTCAAGGCGACCAGAGTTTAGAATTCTGGGTACCTCTGGGCTAGCATCTCTTTCAGTGGCTCTCTCGGGGAGGGGAGACAGAGAGGCCCAGGAGCAGGCTGGGAAAGGAGCTGAGACAGGGGTGCAGACAGCATGGGCCCCTTTAGCCTGACAAGGCAGCCGCTGTGCCGCATATGTGGATGTGAGGCGGGAGCTGCCCTGCGTTTCGAGGAGGTGGTGATCACACTTCATTCTCACTCCGGCTGCTTTTGGAGGCAATATGGCACCGCTCTGATTTTTATATCCTCCTTTTCATGAAGCTCAGCAGATCGTGTGAAGCAGTCAAGGGGCCTGCGGAAATAATCATCTGGACCCACAAACGTACTCTCTGCCTCTCCCCCTCCTGCCTGTGTGGACAGATGAGTCACTTGCATGACTTTCTCGTTTCTTCTTCTCAAGTGGTGATGATGGCGAGGGAGAGCTGGAGGAGGGTGTGGGGCCGTCAGGGAACCTGTGGTTGGGGAAACTCACAGCAGAGACAACACTGCTGGAAAAGCAGAAGTCAGCGTGTTTTGAGAACTGTCAAATGTCATAGATGATGGCTGGGGGATTCTCTAACGACAGAGAACAAGAGAAAGGGCAGATATCCCTTCCCGAACTGAGACAGCATCCTTTACCCCAAAGCAGTGACCAAATCACTAGCAGAGGGCAGGATGGATGAAGGAAGAGAGGTAGGGGCCAGGGCCATGAGTTGATGTGAAAATGGTCATTGTTCTAAATCCATCCCCGCATGTTTATGTCTTGTGCAGGTGAGTAGAAGGAAATCTCTGTGGTCTGGGGCACCACCCAAGGCTGTTCTGTGATGCTCTTTCTCAGAAGGCAAGGAAGCGCCATGCTGCAGTTTGTCAATGATGTCTCCCCAACATAAGAACATGGCTCCTTTTGGTCCGAGTATTGTAGAGCACAACCCACTGCCCTTTACAACCCTGGGTGTTGGTTTCTGTGCCTGCCATGGAGAATGGTAACATTGACTCCCCTCTCTCTTTCATGGGGATGCTAAAAAGCACAAAAACCAGGGTTGGTCATGCTAGTCCCCCTCTTTTGTCTAATGTTCCCAGTTACAAATGCTTCGAGTCATTATCTGATTTAATCCCACAATCAAGTTGTTGTTTCTGTAGGGCAACTGAGACTCAAGGAGGTTAGATACCTCCAAAGTCAGACAGCAGCATGGCGGTGTTGCAGGTTTCTTGCTGCCTCCTTCATTATTTTCTCCTGCTGACTTCTACGAAATGTAAGCTTCTCTCTTAAAAAAAGATTACTCCTCATTGTGTCCTCGTTTCCTTTCACTCCAGATGCTTGCAGCCTCATCACACAGCATTCCATGTTCCCCATTCCTGGACTATCAACACTTTCTCTCCCCAGACACTGACTTGGTTTCCTGGAGACAAGCTGGCAGACCTGGCTGTGACTTCTGCCTTATTTATTTCTGAGCCCAGACAGAATTCCTGAGAGTTCCATGGGGCTAGTTCCATTTGCTAGTTCTCAGTGGGAGTCGGTGGGAAACACTGCTTGCCTGCGGATTCTAGAGAGCTCAACTCTGACCTTCTAGACAGTTCAAACACTGAGATTGTGTGACTTCCTAATGTAGAAGAAAAAACATTCTGAGCTATGTAAGGGGCAGGGGGCTCCCCGGGGGGATAGGATGGTTCCTTGGGATTGGAGACCACTGAGGCAAGATCCCGTAGAGAATGTGAGGACCTAGGCACTGGACAGCTCTTCCCCACAGGCTCCTCACCTGTCTCTGAATTCCCTCTTCACCACACTACTGAAATAGGGGTGGTAACAGCTGTCTATAAAATGCTCTGGGACCAGGCAGCAGCCGTTGCTTTGTGGCCAAGTATTATGGAACACACGTGCTCTGCCTAAACTCATCTCCCAAGACATTCAAGTGTGGAACATTTGGAGAAACACAAAATGCCTTTGCGCAAAGGGATGACGTAGCAGTCATTGTGCCAAACCATCTACTCTCTTAATACATGCCCTATAAGTCACCCTCCAGGCAACTTGAATCCATCTAGTGACTACAAGCTCCATATTCTGAAAGGCAGCCTGTTTCTTTGTTGTATGTGTCAGCCAGGAAGCTCTGAACTATAAGGACCAAAGCAGTTGCTTTAAATTTTCACTGCTCTCCACTAGTTCTGCCCACGAGGGTACATCCCATAGTAAAGCTGCCTTCCATCAGCACTGGCAAGAGTAGATTGAAGGTGGCTTTAACACTTTAATGACCTTATTTCAAGGGAGAATATGGTTGCTGTCTGACCGGGTGTGGATGCCATGTCTAGCAAAGGCGAGAAAAGGTGCCCTTTCCTGCCCCTGGAATAGGAGACTGTTCAGTGTATCCTCATGTCTCTGTATCTAGCAGGTGACTGCCAGCCTGCCTGTTTTACTACATAGCTTATAACTGGAGTGCTGTGCACTGTGCTTCCATAAAAAAAAAAAAAAAAAAAAAAAAACTATCAAGCATTAATAAGAAATGTTTTTTAAAAGGAAGGTAGGACTGCCTGGCTGAGCAGAAGATGAAATGCATCTAGGATGGTTTCAGCACTGAGGCGGAAAAGAAAGATGCTTGCTCTGTTGTGCACACCTGTGGCCCTTGGAAGGGATACTTATCACAAATGGACTGGGCTTCTGTTCAGTCCTCTAGGGATTACAAGTCCACCAGTCTCTCCCCTGCCATGTAGAATGCTCAAGGCTTCAGATATATAAAGGACAACATTCCAAAAACAGCTAAAAGGGGCTATTTACTTTAGGCTCATGGTAAAGAGTTTCTGATAGCTCAAATGCCTCACATTATAGGATTCTTTTTTTTTTTTTGTCGGAAGAGCAGAGCACGGGAAAGAACCAGGGCTTTGAGTCTAAAACTCTAGGTGGGCCTAGGAGCTCTCACTTCTATGTGATGATCGCCCAAGTCATGCCATATCTATAAGCCTGAGTCTGTTTCTGAGTCAGTAAAATGGAGGAAGAAAAACTCCTACACTGTGGTGTGTGTGTGTGTGTGTGTGTGTGTGTGTGTGTGAGAAAGATTTTCAGTATCAAATGAGCCAACGTATCTTTTGTAAATTGCATTAATTATTCTTAACATTACAATGGCATGCCCCCAAATCCTCCAATCATCCACCATTATGAAGTGTTAATTTGTAAGGAAATGGGTTCCCAGCTTTTTATTGCACATAAATTTGGGGTGTATCAGACTACATAAATACAACCCTGAGTCTTTATCAACCAGTCACTCTAGATAAGAGTATGATAACTTGTAAGTGCTTCTGTAGGTATAAGGAAATGAGTCTCTTGTCTTCCATTTTGAAATCTTTGTGATCTATTACAGATGCATATGTACACACATTTGCTTATCTTCAGAGTGTGCACCTCAGGCCACCAGGAAAATATCATCCTAAGAGTAACTAAGCAGTAGGGAAAAGGAGAGGGTTTAGTGAATGCCTTACCTATCTAAAGAAATGAAATTAATCAAAACATACATGCAGTGATAAGAGTGTGGGAACTGGCAGTCCTCACACATTGGTTTTCTGGCTTCCCCATTTGTTAACTGTGTGGTTTTGGACTATTCTTTTGTTTTCTAACTTTTTCACAATCTTCTCTATCTCCTATGATTGCTATGAAGGTTCAGTGGGATGACAGAGCATCCAACAGGCGTGAAGAAGCCATTCGCATTATGTCACACAGCAGGTGGTACATAAGTGAGTAAAATTTCAAAAGGCAGCAATAATAAAGAAGGTCATTCCATGTGCAAGGCGGAGTCTGAGCGAAGTCCCAGGAGAGGAAAGTTTTCAGAGGAACACTAATCCTTTGTGCTTGTACAGTATGGTGTGTGGGTGATCACAGGACAGGGCAGGGCTGGAGGTGGTTGGAGGTATGATTAAAGAAGGAGGTCACTGATCTTGGAAGGCTAAGGAATCTGACCTTTGTAGATCAGGGTTTGCAAAGAGGAGTGCATCCTCTCAGGAGGGTGTGCAGGTCATACTGAAATGTCACAACAAGAAACATTGATAGTTACTATTATTTCATAGATGCACTGAGTGTGGCAACATCCTTGGGTCCTTGTGACCAATGGTTTCTTGTTCCATCTCCAACTAAGGTTATTCTGAGGTACCTGCAAGAATGACATGTCTCATAGATCTATGAGGTACCTGCTGTTTTCATTTAGGTAGCTTCATGGTTTGTGAATTGCTCATCTATCTTTAACCACATAAACATTCCCACAATGAACTTATGTTTTAAAAAGATTTCTGCAAAGAACTTGTGGGTTTAGAATAATACCCAAACACAAGCAAACAGTAAGAACATGGTAGGTCTTATCTTTCTCCTCTCCTGGCTTTCTTTTAGCTATATTTTGGGAGTTTATAACCAGTGTCAACAGGGACAGATATAAAAAGTAGGAACACCCCCTCAAGTTTAAAATTCTCAGGAAAAATACTTGAAGTACAGATTTACACACACTATTATTTGTAATGAACCCTGCTGAAAGTGTTGATTATGCCTTGAGATAAAAGTCGTATAATGTCATGCAGATTAGCATTCGTTTTATTCCTAATCTCAAATTAATCTCTTTGTCATTTCTAGTTTTGACTTGTTTTCATAATGTGTGCGTGATCTCTTGCCATGATTTTACACATGTGCCTACACACACACTATACATGCAGAAAGGTGCACAGGCTAATCGTCTTTATCGATAGTGTCACATGAGCAGAAACATTTGGAGACTACTGATTGAGGCTCTAGGAAATTATGACTGGGGCTACTGAGCAGGAAGAAGTTTCCTTAGTGCTGTGTTTAGGGGGTGACAAGCTTCACTGAATTTTCTCAAGGAGAAAAAAAAAAACCCTCTACAAGGAATATAGTGTGGTAGAGTCTGAAAAAGATTATTTAAAAGCTTGGCTATTTCTCTTCCTACAACATTGTTCCTTCTTCCCTCCTAAGGAAAACCACCGACCTTCCTGAATCCCTGGCAAAACCATGCAAAGTATGTAGCCTGAACCAGGTCTCATTGGCTGCCTAGGCAGGAAGAGGACTGCTGAGACATTTTCCTCAGTAATTTCCTTTACTTCAGGTTTTTTGCTGCAGGCAGAGCCCCTGGCTGTGACTCGTGTTCTGAGATGATGAGGTTTCTCTTGTGATATGGAGATTCCAGGCTCACCTGCTGGAAGGAGGCAAAATTCCACAGCAGGAAAGGCATGGGCTCTGAGGTCAAAGTGACTGAGTCCAAATCCCAGCTCGGCCAGCTGTCACTGTGTTCACTGGGGATGACTTAATTTGGTTTGTTCTTCAGTTTCCTCATTGGTAAAGTGGGGTAGTTACCACACCTGTGTGACAGTGTAAAAAAACAGATTAGAACTGTGGAAAAGAGTGAGTTCCCAAGAGTTGTGAGTTTGTCTCATTACAAAGGAATGAATTAGGACATAAACTGAAGGGCAAGTGTTGGAAGGAGGCTTCTGATCCTGATCCTGTCATCTTTGAAAGCAACTCCCAAACAGAAGTGTCCGCCTCTGTGGCAGCCAGTGACCCTGGGATGCCAGTTCAGAGGGCAGAAGTTGCTGCTTCTGAGTTGCCCTCTTTCCCTGGTTTATCCGGCATCATCTCTGTCATCTCTGGCCATTGCCACAATTTCTTGTGAAAAATTATCAAATTGTTGGCCTGGGCAGTAATGCTTTGGTGCACAGGTGAACAGCAAACACTGGGCCAGCTCTCCCTGCACTTTAAACATTCTTAGGTTGAGTGGATTCTACATGTTTTCATTTCCCAAAAGCAAAAAAAGCACACTAAAAATCACATCTGGGAGGAGTCAGGTGTGTAAAGGTAATGCTCTGAGTATTTACACAGTAGAATTGGCAAAGAACAAGATGTAGTGAGTGGCCCTGCTTCCTTATTCCTCAAGGAATAAGCAGGAGGCCAGAAGGGGAGGGTGGCTAATCCAGGCTTCACACCAAGAACTGCTCATGTACACCAGACTAGAGAATTTCCAAAGTGCTTTCTTGTACAACGGCAGTGATAGTAATGAAACTCTTTTACTTGGCTATTTATTACCTCTATTTGTGTCTCCTGGCATTTTGTGAAGTATTATGATTCTGATTTTACCTAGAATAAAACTGAGGCCCAGAAACTTTGAAAAACCTGATCTCAATCACAGAACTAAAGAGTCAGGGCTGCAGATGAAAAGCAGACGTGTCCTTGCCCTGTGCCTCTAGATTCTCTTACTTTGTTCATGTGATCTTCATAAAACACCCCATGGCCTTTCAGGTCTCAGGAGAAGGGAACTGTTATGTCTTGCCTGTTGTCTTTCCCAGTCATATCTGAGCACTGCAATAGCAGTACTTTATTATTTTCTCTATAATAAGACACATTACACCATAGCCTGATGGTCTTCTGAGTGTTTTTCTCATGTGTATGTGACCTGTGAAGATCTGCAGTATTACTTAACTCATCTGTGAGTGCCCAGCACCCAGCCCAGAGCCTTGGATGTAGTAGGTGTTTATCAGTTTGATGCTGTAGACATTGAGGCCTGTAAACTAAATGTTTTTGAATATCTTTGTGCCTCTCAGATTTCAGTCTGTCCTTCTAGTCCCTGCTTAGGGCCTATGATGATGTATCCTTCTCTTTTGAACCTCTATAGAATCATAATCTCTCAGGCATATTCTAGAGCATATATATATTCTTTTCCAGCCTGTAGGGTTCTTTAGAAAAATGTTTGCATTGGAGTGTCCAATGAGTCCCTCTTTGGATCTGGAGCAGTTCTAGGTAGAGTAGGTGTATGATTAAATGCCTCTGCCCATGCTCAAATGGTTGCCAGTGGTTTGGTAAGAGCTGGTGAGACAGGTTGATAGCAGAGCCCAAGGTACTTTGGCAGAGACTTAATTGGTAAGAGACAGAAGAAGCTGATGACCAGGAGCCCCGCCCCTTCCTGGTTGATCAGTATGCCCCTTTCACAATCACTGAAACTGTGTCTCACTGATGCCTTCACGGATGGGGAATTCCTTGAAGACAGACAATAGATCTCTGAAATGACTGAGCTGTGAGGTGAAGAGTTACCACTGCAACTTATTTGTGCGAAGAAGTGCAACCTAGAGGATCTTTAGTAGAAAAAGGGAAAGGCAAAGGGCTCTCTGTGAACTAGCTGGATTAAGAACAGGAATAAGCCAGGAAGCTAGAACACAGAACTAGTTAGTGATTGGTGAGCCATGAACTTAGTGTGCTCAACTGCAGGAACAAGACAGTGATTAAATATAAATTATTCAAGCACATGATCTCCAATTACATAAAGTTTTCAGCTTTTTTAAGCAACAATTCCACCACCATTGGAGATATATTTTAAGAAAATAATCGAAGATTTGGAAAAAGAAGCCAGAAAAGCAGTTATTGATAACAAATAAATTGGAGATAATTTAACTATCTCCCAATGATTCTTTTAGAGCCAATATAAATTATAATATGCCCACTATAGTAATATTTTAAAATCATTTACATATGTTGCTGTTAGGACCACCTTGGTATCATACATTGTGTGATGCTTAAAAGAAAGATCAGGATGCAAACTCCTATTTGTGCGTGTGTCCAACGCTGTGGCAAAAACACGCTTTTTTGAAAAAGACAGGAAAGAATGAAAATAGATGATTTGCAAAGATAGTAAGCTTGTGGGTGGCTTTTTATTTCCATAATCATGGTATTATGTTTTTGTATAATTTTAAAAAAAACTTATGTTAATCTGAAACTTAAAAGAATAACACCTTAACAAAAGATGTATTTCACAGAGCAGTCATTTCACAGAGGTTCAACACCAGGCACACCTCTTTCATAACTTCCTCTCCCAACATGGGTCCAGTTTAGGTGCCTGTCACCTAAAGTTCGAAATTGCGTATGTGAAAGACAGAAACACATTGGACAGACAGCTATAGATATGGGTACAGATATAGACTTAGACATAATTTCCCTTGAAAGTTAGATCTCTCCTATATCAAATGCCTAATGCAAAATTATGCCTATACATGAAGACTGGAGAGGAAAATGAATATATGGATTTAAATGTCCTTCCAAATGCACGAGTGCTTGCTAATCAGGGTAGATCATGCTTAAAAGATTCATGTGGAAAAAAGTTCTGGTCTCCTTTTCAAATGTTTCCTGGATACCTGGATGGCACCTGTCTCTTCCAGAACGCCCTATTACTTGCTTCCAAGAGTAAGTCTTGTAAAACATTTTAGCAATTAGAAAATATAGACACCTTTCAGCTCACACAAGACTAGCAGTCTGTTTTCCACAAATATTGAAGTCATTAATGAGAAGAAAATTATCAACAAAAGCCCCCAAACGTTTCTACACCATTGGAGACCTAGACATCTATCTGCTAGTCCTGTTTCTCTATGTCTTGGAGACAAGTGGTAGCTCTTCCCTGGAGGGTGGCACAACACCAGATCATCTCATGCATCCGTTTGCCTGAGAGAACAGCAAAAGCAATTGTTAATAAGGTTACTATAGTAGCACTTCTATTAAAAAATGAACCATATATTTTACACATTTCTTCCCCTTTCTAGCATTGTTATGAATCACTGTACTAGTCACTTTCTGGTCACCGAGACAAAATACCTGACACTCACAACTTTTTTTTTTTTTTTTAAGCTCTGCCAAGTTTTATTAATGAAAAATTTTGCATGGTTTATTTTTCACCGGTCTGTTCTGGCATGCTTCTAATGATATCAGAATCACCTGGATCAATGATTGCCAGTGTGCATACTCTGTAGTATTTTCCACATGCTGTACCCAGTTCAATATTATTGCCGCTGTAGTGGTGCACACCAGTTTTGGCCAACATGGCATAGTACTCCTATTTCAGATTTCCTCAAAGCCGGGCAGTTGTTTGCAAGGATGACCAATTTTGCTTTGCCCTGTCTGATCATCTTCAGCATCTGCTTGTACCCCAGCACGTACTTCCCACTTTTCATAACAAGCTGGAGCCTAGAGTTGATGGGCTCCAGAGAATTTTTCATCTTCTTTGCAGCCACCATCTTCCTGCTTTAGGTGCGGGCGGCCCTCAACCAAGAGCAGCCGCCAAGATGGCCGGGGAGCGAGAGCGACACTCACAACTTAAAGGAGTGATTTCTTTTACTAGAATCCACTAGTTTCAGTGGATTCAGTCCATGGTCAGCTCCAAGGCAAAAATAGCATGGCAGAATGATGTGATGGAGGAGAGCAGTCCACCGAATGGCCGGCTGGAAGCAGTGAGAGAAGAGAGAAGCTGAGAACGAGAACACACTTTTGTAAGTTCCCACCTCCAAAAGTGAGACCTTGTGGTTATAAGTCATATGTGATAAAGTATCAGTATCCCAGAAAACATCCATACATATCTATCAATTACAATTACATCATTGCTATTTGCACAAGCCTTTTAAAGCATTAGTGGCGAAAGCCTTTCTTAGTGCCCACATTTTATAGGAAAAAAACTGCAATCTTTGTAACAAAAACTGAAAATAGTAGTATGTCTCTTAGTGGCAAATGTCTTCAAATTTTTCCTTAAAATTTGATCAGCAGTCACTGGAAGAGAGAATCTATAGCTTGAGGGTTATCTTTCACATTAGCATCCCTATAGGGTGGTTTTTGGTCAGCTCTGAAAAAGATGAATAAAACTGAAAATTGGTTGTTTTTAGTTTTTTACTTAAAAGATGCAGTTTTTAATGTTTTACAAGCAGTATAAAACCTATGAAGTTAATTTTCACATCCTGACTTTTTTCTTTGGTATAGTTCAATGACATGCATAACTAGTGTTAGTTGTTTACTGTGGTTTCTGTCACTGGAGTAAACTAGTTAAATTGAGCACTGAAATTTTATTTTGTTACTTTTTATTTGCCTGACATGTTTGAGATATTTCAATGCCACCCATTCCAAATAGTTTCTACTAGATCCAGAAATTTTCCTTTTTATTCCAGAGAAGTATTTGATCCACTAGTGCTACAAAAAGCATTTATATGTTTGGCTAAATGATATTCTTTTTAAAACTTCATGCTAACATTCAAGCATTTGCTATGTGTATGGTCTATACAAACCATCCCCAACTTCTGGATGGTTTGACATAATTTTTTGGCTTCTCTGTGCTGCAAAAGCAACATCCATTCAGAAGAAACTCTACATGGAACAGTGAATTTTGATCTTTCCCAGGCTAGTGTGTGAACCACAGCTTCCATTCAGCCAATCACGAGGACAAGAGATAGGCCACAGTGTTCCATGTTGCCAAGCCATGGTGTTCAGTAGGTTAGAAGTATTAAAATGGATTTTCAACACGATATTTTCAACTTGCAATGAGTTTATCAGGATATAACTTATGTCAAGTAAGTCGAGGAGCAGCTTATGTCACCGATTCTGGCCTTGATTTTCTCAATTCATATGATCAGACATGGTATTCTCTGTGTGCAATTCATTTTGCTTATTTGTATCATTTCAATTTTAATGAATTCAGCCAACCACTTCTTTATTTTTCTCTGCAAACTTCTCTCCTAGGTGTCTCGCATGCTTTTCCATTTCTCTTTTTCTTTCTACTTCTTTTTTTCTTCTTTAAGAGAAAAGGCTAGTTTGGGTGCATTCCACCCCCCCCCACTTTTTAATATCATCTATACTTATTCTTGTTTCAGTGATCACAAAATGTGCTCTTCAATATGATAGACACAGAGCACATGTGGACATTTTAATTTAAGTGAATTGAAATGAAGCAAAAGTTCTGCCTTTCACATACGCAGTAGACACATGTCTAGTGGTTATAGTTTGGACAGAATAAATGCAGGACATTTCCAGGGTAGCAGAAAGTTCTGTTGGCAGATACTGGCTTACAGGAGCAGACAAACTGTCATTGCACTGATGTAAATAAAAGCAAATGCAAAAAATTGCAAATTAGATTTACTTTCCATATACAGTTTTGAAAACATTTCTTAAAAATATTTTAAAGTTTTGAATTATTATTTAAAATTCAAAAGAAAACTGTAAATATGACTAACATAACATTTTAAAGCAAAATTATTTGAGGGAAGCTTTTTTTCAATTTGTTTTTGAAGATTTAATTAAATCTTATTTAGTTATTTCTTTCAATCAATTAAATACTTAACAATGCCAGCTTTTAATGGCCACTTAGTTGAAAATGGGAACGTATGTCATACATGTTATGTGGATTATGTCTCAGCCCAAGTATATGTAAATGTAGGAGTAATATAAATTGTTTAATTTTGTAAAGCTTCCCTCAGCTTCCGATGTGGAACATTTGGAACCTCACACTAAATCATGATTAACTCCAGATTCATGAATCAGAACATAAAAAGAAATAAGAAAATGGGCTCTCAGGAATACTTTGTTATAAGTGGCTTTCATTTATGCTGTGTGAGAGAAAACACTGAACCAATGATTTGACTGATTAACCATTACTTTATTTTTGTCCATGAGGTTCTCTAACTATTCAAATCATCCCTATTTCCCAAAGCATCATCCTCTCCAGAATCTGTAAGCAGTGTAGCCCTCACACACTCAGAGCACTCAAGCACGCACAGGCGACTACCGTTTAAAGGACAAACTACCTGAAGATTTGAGGGGCTGACTGGTGTCTATCACAAAAACACAGGTTTGGGCTGAGAGATCTAGCCTTGCCAGCTCTGAGTCCCAGATCACGAAAACCTGACGTGGCCACATCCTTTTTTTGGTTTCTGTGTTTCTGTGTTTGTATTTGTGCTATGCAATGGTATCTAGCTTCAGGGAGTAAAGCAAGTGACCCAAGGCAAGGAGCCCTCTTGCCTGCATCATTGAGCCACATACTGGAGTCACAGGAACGTGTTAAGTAACAGGGCTAGGCAGAGCCAATTGGACAGACCCAAACCGCACACAGTGAAGCACTTCCATGTGCTACAAATAGACTCTGTGTTTTGCACTGGATTTACCTCTCCCCCGAAAACCCAGTGAGCAGCTGCGATTATCTTTTGATCCCATTTTGCAATGGGCAAACCGAGGAGATGATGAGAGGCAGGCGCAAGTTTTAAAACCAGGTCTTGCTAAAAGCAGAGTTCTTTCTGTAGCCCCTCTACCAAAAGAGGTGCGCGGCGGATGGAGGGATTCTGGATTCCCAGAGCCGGTCTACTAGGGGGCGCTCTTCCTGGGAAGATGGAGATGGTGAAAGCGGCCTTATTTTACAAAGAAAGGACTGAGGTGGACATCTCTCCCCTGCTCAGAAACCTTCGTTGGTACCCTGGTGCCCTCAGGACAGGCCGCACTCCTTGGCATGGTGTTAAGGATACCCTCAGTTTTGCCGCAACCACCTACTGAGCATTAATCTCCTCTTTCCCACCAACCTCCGGCATCACCCCAGTTTAAGTATCAAACTACAGTCTCAGAAAATAATACGGTCTTGAATCTTTCCTGCCTTTGAATATGCTCTTCCTCTCTCCTGACTGCCCTCTTTCTTCCTGTCAGTCAAAAGATAATTCATAATTCAAATGTCACCTCTGCACTTGTTCCTAGACCCCACCAGGGCTGGCTGGACCCTACTCGGAGACTTCCAGAACTTCCTTCGGGCTTCATTTTGAGCCCTAACCTCCCAGCAGACTACAGCATTTGCCTACACATACACTTTCTTACCAGACAGTGAGCTTCTCCGGCAGCCTTGACCTCTGCATTCCTTCAGGGCCCTCCTTGTGATCCAAGAACAATCCCTAAAATATAACAGATTCTTCATAGGTGTTGAGTATTTAAAGAATAAAGAAAGAAGAGGCAAGGGGAGGTGGCCTCGAGGGCTTGGTTTCTGGGAGAATACTTTGCCCTTATGCACCCCCAGCCCCTTGAAGCAACATGCCATCCATGGCCTTGAGCCACCATCTGGGCCATTGTACCCACAAGAGTTTAGGGTGGGGCTGGTGTGAAAACAAACAGGGAGGACAAAAACAAGGGGTGGGGGTATGTTGAAACCTTGAAAGTGTTCTATTCCCTAGTGCTCAAGCTTGTCACGCCTTCTTGGTCAGGTGATCCTGTGCTCTGAGTGGATCCATGGATCCCAGGTACTGGGCTTTGGGAACAGAGCCAAGGAGCAATGGGGAGACAAAGGAGATGTGAAATGGATTTCCTTGTTTGGCATTTCTCTTTAGGTGTGTGTTTGTCTTTCCAGAATGAAGAGGCTCTGACCATCCTCTGCTTTAATTACCTAATTATTTTGACACCTTGGGCTGTTGCATCACCACAATGCATTGTTTTGTCAAGGACACCACATTGGAGTGTTTCTAGACTTATGGAGAAACAACTGACAAGAGACAAGTTCTGACAGCCAGGAAAATGCTGGGCAGAGGGAGAGATCCAGAGGAGGGAGGGGAAGGGTGGGAAGAGAGAGAGAAAGGAAATGTTTGCTGTGCTGGGAAATAAATATCTTGAGAAAGATGGCAGGAAGATTAGCAAAATTGGACGTCTCTGCTGGGAAAGGTTTCCACACTGGACTTCAAGGAAGACTGTGTCCAAGCAGGAAAACAGCATGGTTCGGGTCCTGGGGAGGGCGCACAATGCAAAGCACAAGCTGTCATTCTAAGGACTTCACTGGGCTCAGACATAGTCTTTGTGCTGGACCTTCTTAGAAACAAATTCAGACTTGGAAGTATAAACATGCTCCCACTTTAAATACTTTTGAGACTAAAATGGAAGAGGTAATCAAAACACATATATATGTTTCAGTACTGGGGGTTATATCCAGCACCTTCATGTTGAGCTACACCTTTTTTCAGTTTTTTATTTTGAGACAGGGTCTTGCTAAGTTGCTAAGTTTCCCAGCTGGGCTCAAATTTGCAATCCTCCTGCCTCAGCCTCGCAGAATGCTAGGATCACAGGCTTGCAACACTACACCTGGCCTTCAGAAACAGTTGATGTCTAGGATTCTGTAAACAGATGTGGGTGAACAGAATATTTGTTAGCATTGAGAAACATCCCCAGCACAGCCCAGCCCAGCCCAGCCCAGCACAGCCCAGCACAGCCCAGCACAGCCCAGCCCAGCACAGCACAGCACAGGAAACTCTCTAATGCTTCCCTTCTAGTGTTTTGTGTGGAGGCATCACGAAAGCTGTTATAGAGACACTAAAAGCTCCTCGGTCTTGTAACCTGAGGGCATCAGAGTAAGGCTCAGTGATGGGGAGCTGGGGGCAAGCTCAAGAGACCTTGGATATGCTATGGGACAATATGAATAATTCACATGATCCAAGATAAACAAAGATCCCTCAGATGACTTTTCACTTGCAGGATGACTTCTACCATGCCCCACCACTCTCAACTCCAACCAAATAACACACATTTGTCCTGCATCCTGGACAGACTCACTCTAAGGGCAGGTGCTTGAGAGACATTAGGCTGCCTTCTTGAAGCTCCAGCTTCACCATCCTGGATGCCTGAAATTAAGCAATTCTCCATTGTTAACACCAGGCTGGGGTTTCATAGCAATCAGACAAAAGTACGAAAAGAAATGAAGTAGGAATAGGTGCTACTTCTTGCCTACAGCTGTTCAGTCAATCAGCCTCTTAAAAAGTTATTTTATAAGATCTTCCTACATGCAGAGTCAGGATCATTACCCCCATTTGAAAACTCAGGAAATCAAGCAGAGGCTAAGAGAGTGCTAGTAACTTGTCCACAGTCTCTTGGCTAATAAGTGGGAGAGACACGATTTTCTGCTGTCTTGGTGTGGCTTCAAAGGCAATCTCCTCGCTGACACCCCTGTCTCGGGTGATGGTGGTGCTTTTCCATTTGTTATCTTTCTCTGTCTCACGCTGTGTCAATAGAACTTAAAATTGAGGTACCACAGATACACTGTATTGAACAGAAGACCCATTTGACCTAATGCACAAAACCATAGAATATCAGAGTTGGGCAGGATTGTAGACATTATTCAATGCCTCTCTCTGCAGGCAGGGAGCCTGGGGCCTGGGCTATCAAGTGAATATGTGTGAACAAAGCTCTGATGTTGAGAAGACTTCATGTCAAATTTCTTCACTGCCTTGTACCCTCTGGGACTCTGAAGTTTCTTAAGCTCACTTTCCTAGAAAATGAAAAGAAAAGCTGAAATATTGTTGCATGCAGGGGACTGTTGTGAAACCTGTATGGATTCATATATGTGAAGGATTTTTAAATTCTAAAGTGCTACATACACATCTGTGGCTCAGCCAGTCACCCAGCATCAACCCAGTCCCCACATTGAAGAATCCTGACTCTAGCTAAGGATTCTTCCCACCACCTTAAGGTGCCAGAGACCATTTTCTGCAGGTGGCTGCAGCCATTCCTCTGCCCGGCACAGGACTCACAGCAGTTCACAAAGGAGTGGATGGATGTCCACATTCATCAACAGAGAAAACCAAGCATGCAGAAATGGTCTGTGACCGCCATAAGATGTTTTCTGGAAGAGGAAAACACACAGCGCAAACCACTGCATTGGGTGCCTGTCTTGAGCCGGGCACCTTTCAGGGAGAGCAAGTCAAAGTCTCTGCCCTCCAAGATCAAGTCCAGACAAAGGGAGTTTCCCAGAGGAAGTGAGTCACTCAGGGAGGGCCCTTCTGATATGGCATGAGCCAGGGTTCCCTCCGTTTCAGTCACTACAGTATCAAACCTATGGAGGGCGGGAATGTCTAGTTTCCTCCGCCCCCGACAACCTTCTTCCTGCTTTCTCCACTGATCTGCTTTTCTCTCAGTCAACAAGGTGAGGGCCTGGACTGAGGCCTTTGCAGGACCCTGACAAACACACTCCAATGCCTCTGGCTTCTCTTGGGCCCCCACCTCCAGCGTCATCTGAACATAAATATACCATTACCTCATCAGCCCTGAGAGAAGAAATGTGGAAAACATTCACTCCCTCCTGGTATAAGTGGAGAGACCAATGGCCAGCAAGTCTGTCTTGCATCAGCATTACAAAACATTAGCAGTGAGATATCCTGATCCCCTTTCTTAGACTCAGCCACCAGGCCCTTCCAGCTCCATGGTCTGTGGGCTTTGGGGGAGAATTGTCTGAATTTTCCTCAGCTGTCAGAGGCACTGCTATCTCCTAGAGTGGATGTAGCGTACAATAGGTATTTTGCACAACATGTATCAGTGGCTGGGAAACCAACTCCTATCTCACCGAGCTTCCTATTTTTTGTTTTAATCTGTAAAATGCCACAGTGAAATTAGATAATCTCTGAGTCACTTCCCATTTCTAACTGATATTTTTAGGTAAGTTGAGTATGTTTATGTGATAAATGGGAAAAGGTAGAAATCAGCTTAGGAAAGTAGTTTGGGGTCCCCAGAATTGACTGGGGACCCACTGATGGAGATGTGTGAGCTAAAACTTTGTGAGAGATGGGCGAGGTGAGCTCAGTTACGGGGCCCACAGCTGGGCCACAGTGACATCCTCACCAGGGCGGAGAATAACAGACAGGGCTGAGCGGTGCAAAGAGCCTGATAAGGCTGGGGGTGGGGGCAGACCTGGCTTCCTGTGCGAGTCCCTGTCCTTGTTTACCTGGGAGATTCAGAGAATATGATTTCCTGTCCCTAGACCTAGTGTTATAATAGCTTTAATTCGTAATTCCATTCTTCTGCAGCATCATAAATGGAAGATCTCTCCTCTGACAGGTGTAGACAGAAAGGTCAATCCTCCTGTTTGTGGGGGTGCTTTCTCCGTGTAGCTGCTGGTGGTCATTTTTACACTGAGGATGCTTTGACAGGTCTTCGCCTTCATTCTGCATGTGCAGAAATGTGTAGCAACCTGATTGCATCATAGACCTGATCTGTTCTTCCTAATGTCTTTATTTGTGCTTTCTTTCACTTTGTTTTGTTAGCATTTCAGGTCAGATATGTTACATAGAGGAAATTGTAGACTCTCTGGAATGGAGGAGGACTAGTGGCTTTGCCTTTTGATTCTCCTCCATCTTGACTTGCACATACTGAAGTTCTACCCCAACATCCCCGGGAGGAACGGTCTTACTGACTCCCAAAGCATACAGTTCCACTTAGATAAATCATGATTATTAGAAAGTTTGCTGAAAAAAAATGATAACTCCCTTAACTAAAACGAGCCTTGGTGCACTCAGTTCACCAGCTCCTTTTGGATCTATTCCCTGCAAAATGCTTGGGTTTTCCCTAGGAAGATTAGCCTCTGTGCCTAGGCAAGTGTTCACCCTTCTGATCCTTTGCCTTCAGATTTTAAGACTATCTTGATCATTCATAAACCTCATAGTAATTTATTGCTTGAAAAGTAATATTTGGTTTGAGAGTTTTCCCCTCTTCTATTTTAGTCCTGAGGCAGTTAGTGGTTAAGTCTATATGCTAATTCCATACAAGTGATCAGGTTTAAGTCTTGACTTGATCCAAGTCTTAGGTCATATTCCGCAGTGGTGCAGTGTTAGTTCAATTACTTATCCTCTGTGAGGCTCAGATTCTTAGTCTACAGCAGATGACTGCATAAAGTAAATGTGGTATTTATACACAGTGGGGTACTGCTCTGCCAAAAAGGAGGATGAATTTGGGTTACTTTGTAGGAAAATGGAGGCACCTTGAGAGAAGAGTGTTAAGTAAAATGAATCAGACACACAAATCTAAATATCGCATGGCTTCTCTTATATCATATTCTCAACATATAAGTAATTTAAATTGACAACAGGAAACAGGGAACTGGATATTTTACAAGTGGAAAAGGGACCTAGAGATGGAGGGTAGGTGAGGAAAGAGAGAAGGGAAAACAAAATGAATTAAGGTATGTTTACACACCACAATGAATGTAAACACGTACTAATAAAAAAAGGAATAAACCAAAAAGGGTATATGGGGTGGCTTCTCCCATAAGAAGTAGCCCCAAGCAGTCAAGAGGGCTTATTTCCCTTGCAGTCTATCTCTGTACAAAGTGGAAATCCATCTTCTTGTTGCAGTGACCATCTTGTTGATCCTACTGCTCTCCTCTGGGACCTGAGAAAATAGGGCTTAAACCCCACTTCTGCATGGCCAACACTTCAAATATCTCCATTTGGCCACAACCCCTTTCCATGGCAAAGGACCTTGCCAGAGAAACTGAAGTGAGAAAAATGTATCCAGGACCTCACCACAATCTGGAAAGCAAACCCAGAAATTCTGACTTCTGCCCTGAAGTGACCACTCCAGCATCTGTCTCCAGGAACAAAGGGGTGAGCCAGGCCTCCTGGAAAACTCAACTCTGGCAACCCCAGGCACCAAAGTGTTGAAACATGCCACTTTGATGTGGCATTAGCTCATGATATTGCTTTATTTGCTTAATTTAGAAGAAAAGCACAGCTGTTAGAAATTTTAATATAATAATAAATTTCATGGTGCACCAGAGATTTTCAAGAATTTTTCCACAAAAGCATTGCATCCAATTGTGCAACATTTTTAAAAATTTGTGCTTTTTCTGCTAGGCAAATGTCATGTTTTATAAGGATTTTTACAAAAATTGATAGATATAGTGAGTATCTCAATTTTAAGAAACATATTTCAGTAAAAGGCACAACACCAAAAATGATGTGATAAGTATATTTGAAAAAAAGTGAAAGTATTCTGAGTATCTTTTGGGAGGATTAATAGCGACATGTTGTCTATTGTAGTAATTTAAATATATATATATATATATATATATATATGTACAATCACTCACTGCATTTTTGTTATAGCTAATACATTGTTTTCCAACTTTTCCATCCATATAATATTGAATTCTTAGAAAATCAACTTACCTTTCTCGTTGAAGCATTTCTGAAACAATACACATTTTAAATAAAGATAGAGATTTAATTGCTATATTTATTGAATGAAAATCCCTAGAAACCCATTTGCTATCTGCCCACCTTCTTGGAATGTGAGCATTATTTGATCCCTTGATTAAAAAATGAAACAGCCAGATGAATGCAAAACTATTATTTTCTTTGGTTCCATAACTTGCTCCATAGGGCATTTTCCTATCTCTGGATTATTTTCAAGCTTGGGTTGTTAGTGGATGTCAGAGGAATGTTAGTGGAATTATATCAGGGATGGTTTTTGGGAGAAGAAAGACAAGGAGCCAATCAAGAATAGCTTCAAATCATGAGGTTCTATTATTCTACTTTGTGTATAATCTGTTGTTGAGACAACCTCTTCTTGGAGAAAAAAAGAATGCTAACACAGGCTTTCTATTCAAATAGAGGCTTATCTGATCACACAAATTGTCAAAATTCCAGGTGTTTATTGTTATTTTCTGTGTAACACTGGAAATTTCTCTCTCACATGGTAGCTAGCCTGGTGAAGGTAGGAATAATCAAGGGTCATAATCTTTTTTGCTCCTATCAATCTCAGGACCCAATTCATTGATTATTTACATTCTAAAAGATCTAGAAACTAATCTTACTAATCATCTACATCTACCTGCGGAACTTCCACATAGTATTTGTATGGTGAGTTCTAAGAATGCTTGGACATTGACACTTTCAGCCTTCTGGATCTTCAGGCAGACCTGAAATAGCTTGAGCTCTGGGCTATTTACCTCCGGTATCAAATAGCTACAGTGTAACAAAAAAAATGCCATAAAATAAATTTATTTCTGTGCCATATCATGAGAGGGTTGGGAAACCCTTGTAAATGTTAGGTCTTCCCAGATGCGCAACACTATTAAAATATTGTGGAGGCTACTGAAACTGGCCACTTTGTGTTCTTTGCAACTTTGTGCTTGAAGTCATACGAAAGTGTGAACCTGCCTCTTCCACGTGAACTGGTGTCATCTTTTCATGACCAAGGATTGATCATCACTGCTTGATCCCATTTCCCCATCTGGCGTGGGTAGCTATGACTTGAAAGCCGGAGCGAAAATCTCAAATACCTCATCACATAAAATGGGCAAATGGATCTGACAAACACACTTCCCTCACTCCCCTAAAATAGGTCCTATCTCAGCTTCTATTCATCCAGCACAGATATAATTTCCCCCAATAAGCTGCCTCTGACTCTTCACACTCCATCAATCAAGCTAGAAATAATCTCTCCATTCTCTGAATCCCCACAGCTCTTGTTTTGTCTTTTTCTTACAACACTGAGCAATTTTCTGAATCCTGGTAAGTCGTATAATAATAGCTTTACCAGAATGTTAAACTTTAAGGAATAGTGTTTATGTGTTTTCAAAATCCCTTAAAACACATTTGGCAAGAGTTGAAATATATATGACAGTCATCTTTTCAAATAGATGACACATCAACTTGACACTTTCCTTTGCTCTGGCCACTTACACTACATTAATTTGGGAATTCGAGTTCCCTAGGAAATATTTTTGGGGGCATTTTCTTGGGAGTTTTCAAAAAATTCTGAGAATGGTATGGTAGGTTATTTTTAAATATATTAACAACACAATAGAAAATAACAATAACACATGGAAAGCATTGAACTTTCCTATTAAGCAAAGAAGTACACATGAAAACAAATCTGAAACACTTATACATTAAAGTAGGGGGTAGAAAAGCTTTAAGCAAATAATGAATGCTTGGAAGGCTTGTGGTTAAATTGGCTAGTGGAACTACAAATTAATATTTCTTTTTGTATGTAAGAGTCATAAAGATGCCTGGGCATATTTCCCCTAGTCACTTCATTCAAAGAAATTCTGGAATTCATGCAAAGGTTGTAATTCAATAACAGGAAAAAGCAACATACTCAAAAGTACTGACACTATGAAACTATGATAGCAAAAACACAAACAAACAAAAAAATTGAAAAACAACTCAAAAGCCTCAAAGAAAGGTAATGGTTTTATTCATTGCAAAACATCATCAAAATTATATTATCTGGTCATCGTAATGCAAACTTTAAAAGGAAAATGTTCATTTTGTAATGTTAAGTGAAAAGAAATCCAGCCATAAAATGATATATGCATTATGCATGCATGAAGAAAAGATGAGAAATAGATAAGAATGTGCCAGAATACAAATACTTGGGAATGGTGTGGGATTCTGGCTTGTTTTCTGTGTTAAAGCCATTACATAATCTTTTCAATGACAAACTACATTTTAAGTAATTGAAAACAAAGACTCATTAGCCGTGTCCTTGTCTAAATTCCCAGAGAACACATTATTCTTATTCATTTCTACCTCTGCTACTTCTCTTTGATTTGGACTGGCTCCATCTTCCTCTCTGAGGTTTTACTCCTCTAAGGAGATTGGAAAGAGACGCCCATCAAATAAGGAAACAAAAGGCACGAAAGCTCAGCAGAATCTGGGGATACAAGTTGGCAAATGGAGGAGGAATGGCTCTGATACATCACCCCAACATTGCAAAGGCAGACCCGGATTCTTCAATGACCACAAGTGGCCTTGATTTAACAAGCCTTGCCAACGAGGCACAATGTTCCCATCCTCAGAAATAGACCCCGGCAGAGCTTCCAGGGACCCATAAGAGTCTGCACTCTTGGAAGAATGTGACAACTCTGGCAAGCAACAGAGATTCGTCATTCTCTATATTAAGAGAATGTTCAGTTGCATCAGGCTTTTGAGCAGGGCTAACACTTAGTAAAATTTTGAGGTTGGCAAAGTGAATTTTCATCTAACTCAAGACTCCTTCTTCTGCCTCCAGATGATCAATGAAGCGCCTCGTGTAACCGCTTACCCATTTCTTTCACATTCAATTATGCATCAGAACCTTGCATCAGCTTCGCTGGAGATCAGTGTTATTACAACCTTTACTTTGCAGAAGAGGACACTAAGGCTCTAGGAAGTGCAATGACTTATCTAAAGGCCACCCAAGTCAGTGGCAGAATAACAGAAGCCATTCCCACTTCCAGGCAGTGTTCCTTCCACTCACGGTGGACACTGTCACCTCTTCCGGCCCAGGGGAAGTCCTGAATCAATGCACGCATGTGCCCTGGAACTCTGTGCCCTGCCAATCATAAGGATATCTGAGTTTTGCAGGAGGGCAGATAGGAAAAGACTGTGTAAACTGTAGGAAGAGAAGTCCAGTGAGATTCCTAAGAAGATGCTCAATGAGCCTTACCTCAGGGTTCTGAGGAAGTGTACGGAAAATAATTAAGATCAGACAGAGCCAGGACCTCCCATCAGCCCCTGAAGCAGGGGCATTTTCAACTGTCAAATATGTGTGTCTGGAGTGGTCCTGACATAAGGAGAAGGTGTGTTACTTGCTGTAGCAGGATAGACCAAGAAAGGAGTTGCTGCTTCTTAGGGTCTTCCTCTCCTCTCTATCTCACCCTGTTGCTTTTGCTTCTTAGGCAAAAAGCACTGCGCCCACGTGGGAGTGAGGCAAACACCAAAGCGACTGGGTTCAGCTGGTCACTGTCCCGCTCTTTCCCCCCAAACCCAGCTGAGGCCTCTAGACACTCTCTTCCTCCTCATTAAGTGAAGAACACGACTTAAGACTGCTCACTGGGGTGAGGAATGGTCAGCTCTGGAAGTTTCCACTCCAAGTTCGTGCTGCCCTGCCCTCCCCACCTTGAGCTCCTCAGGACTTGCCCAGAAGGAATCTGGCCTTTAGGCTTCTGCCACAGGCACTGCTGGACAGAGTGGCTCATAATCTTAGAGGAATGGAAGCTCAGGGGTCAAAAGAGAAGCACATATTTCCGAAGACAAACAACTACCTGAATTACAGATTCCACAGAAACCAAAGATATTAGAACGGACAGATCAAGAATTAGCATACATATAATTTTAAAGCATAATATTAGCAATATAAAATGATAACAAGAAAATATAGAAAGAATCAAGTAAAAAATGTTAGGCGTGAACGATATAATAGGTGAAACAGAATAGATGTACCCGAGAAATGAACTAGTGGACGGGGAAATCCGCTTAAGGGATTCTCCTTAGCAGAAAATTATTTTAAAAGCAGAAAATGTAGAAGTCGACATGTGAAATCCAAAAGCAGTCCAGAAAGAAAAAAAATGATGTTTTAAATAAGGAAGAGGAACTATCTATAGGAATAACGGAGAAACATTTCTTAATCCCTGAATTAAGAAACGATAATAGGGCTCAGACTCAAAGAACCTGTAGAAAGAAAAAGATGGGAGATAAGAAAAATACAAATTTCTGGATAAAATTTACAGTGAAACTCAAGGATATTAAAGATAAAGGAAAATTGTAAAAACTTCCAGAGAGAAAGAGAAAGAGACATAGATAAAGGAGGTATCAGCTACAAAGGGACAAGAGTGACAATAGCAAAGCTTTCAGCAGCGAAAAAAGGACACGAAAAGACAATGTAGAAGAGTTATCGAAATTTTGAAAATACAGAATGTTCTATTCAAGTAAACCTTCATTCAAATGTCACCTCATACGACAACACTGAAAACCATACAGCCTCAGAATGCACGCCATGCAAAAACACCCACACATAAAACATTTTTTGCTGACATATGCTATAAAACAGAAACACGAGGAGGAAATAATGCAAGAGATACATGAAGTAAAGGTGATCAAATGTCTTTGTTTTTGTCTTTTTGAGGCAGTCTCTCTCTGTGCAGTTCAGGCTGGCCTTGAGTTCATTTTGTAGCCCAGGCTGGCTTTGAACTTACAACGATCCTCCTGCCTCAGCCTCTTTAGTGCTGGGATTACAGGAGTGTGCCACAAGTGCCCGGTTTCAGACATCTTTTAAAGCAGTGACTGTTTTAAAAAAAGTTAACTCAGGCCAAAGAAAAGAGAAAAGAATGTATTCACAAAAGCCCAGAATGGATTACTTCCACAAGATGAGATAGAAGGGGACACCATAGAATATTAAGGTCTTTGTTTCATATGATAGAAAATACAGACAACTATAAAAAGAAATAAAGGAATTAAAAACACATAAAATAGTACTGTAAATTCATATAATACTAGAGTAGATGTCCTAGTATGTGGATAACAGCTATCTGTATAAATGCATTAACTCCCAAAATGAAAGACAGAATCTAGATATTCACTATCTACTATACACATTATAAAGCAACATATGTGCAAAGAATGAAATTAAAAGGCTAGAAAATGATTTGTCAGGCAAATAAAACAAAATAAAGGTGGTGATGATAAAGTACTATCAAATAATCTGAAGCTTGCAAACTTTATACAAAAGCTTGGAAACAATTGTAGAAAGGAAAAGAAAGTATACAACTATACAATTTATTACTATAGATTTAAAAATACTAAAGGAAGTTTCAATAAGTTAAATGCAATTGTCCATTGAAAAGATCATGTATTTCACTGGTCTTACCAACTTGTATATGAAGATAACTTTAATATTAGAACATCCATAAACACAATTCATCATTACCAGTGCAGTGCAAAAAGAAAAACATGGAATGAAAGACTTAAGGATCGGAGAGGAGGAGATAAAATTACCATTATTTGCAAATGATTCAATTTCTTTGTTTTGAAAGCCCCAAATTTACCAAAAAATATTAAAAATAACAATAAGTAAAATAGAATGAGAGTGACTAAATATAAGATTAATTTTTAAAGTTCATTTGTATTTCCATAGATCAGCAACAAACAACTAGAAAACATTATTTTAAAATAAGATATCTTTTATAGAAGGATCAAAAATGTTAAATAACTAAAAAGGAAATCTACAAAAGATAATGTGTGACTCCTGTGGGAAAATGAGGAAACCTTATTGGGATATCAGAGAAGATGTTCATGGTGTTCTTCATTCTTTTGTGAAAAGTTATGCTTTCCTTTGAAATCACTTTTCTTTGGCTTAGAGAATTTCATTGCGGATTTTTTGGAATGCTATATGCAAGGAATTCTCTCAAATTTTATTTATGATGAAATATTTTCGTTTCACCTTCATTTTTGAAGACTATTTTTCTGAGTATTAGTTCTAAGTTACCACTGAAAACATTTTAGCAATTAAAGGAATGCTATCCCAATGTTTTTAACTTTCATTGTTTCTGTTGCTGCTGGTGGTGGTGGTAATGGCGGCGGTGGCGGTAGTGGTGGTAATGGCGGTGGTGGCGGCAGTGGCGGCGGTGGTGGTAGTGGTGGTGCTCATGTGTGTGGGGAGGATTTGAATCTAATATCTTTTATCATTTTATGAAGATTTCTTGGCCAATATCTCTTCAGATATTTCTTCTGCCCTGTTCTTTTTTCTCTCGTACTAGAATTCTAATTTTATGTACCTGGAATCTTTTGACTGTGTCTTTTATGATTTTTCTTCTTTTTTTATTACGTCATTCTTTATTGTCTCTGTGTTCACATTTGAGTCTCTCTTTGGTCTTGTCTTGAAGTTTATCAATTTTGTCCACTACTGCAGGGGTCCTTGGATACTGGGCTGCCCAGGAGGAGGTGAGTGGCAGTGAATAAAGTTTCATTTATATTTACAGTTGCTCCCGTCACTCCCATTCCCACCTGAACTCTGCCTCCTGTTGAATCAGCAGAGTATCAGATTCTCAGAGGCATCAACACTACTGTGAAATGCATATGTGAGGGATCTAAGTTGCACCTAGATCTTTATGAGAATCTAATGACTGGCTCTGCAGCATGCAGTTATGTGTAGAAACATATGTTCATTCAAAAAAGCTAAAAAATCCTCCCCTATCCATGAAAAATGGTCTTCCACAGCACTGGTCCCTGCTGCACAAAAGATTGAGAACCACTGTTCTAGTATATCCCCTCTGATGGTACAGCCATCCAATGAGTTTTTATTGGCGGTATTGTAAGATTGTGTAATACTGGTTTGATTTTTAAAAAAATAGATTCCAAGTCTCTGTAAAACTAAATTTTCATTTTTATTTCACATCTTATTTTCTATTTTCTTGAACATAGAAGTCACACACTTTCAAGTCCTTTCCAGTTAATGCAGGCATTTGGTTCACTTTTAAGTCTGTGACACGGCTTATTTTTTTTCTCCGAGTTTTCAGTTATGTGTTCACTGCTTTTGGCATGCCTTTTGCATTTTGACTGAGCACTGAACGTTGTGGATAGGAATCGTAGAAACTTTGGAGGGTTCTATGTTCATCCTAAGAAAATGAAAATCTCTGCTGTCAGGCGGAGTAAAACTGAATCACCTTGATCCGGCTACAGCTTGGCTTTAGACTTTGTTAGACAATGGCTTTTTCAGTTCCCTGTTACTCCTAGGCAGAGCAAGGCACATGTTCCTTGAGAGTGGTCTTCATTCTTAGGTTCTTCTCAGGTTTAAGCTGTGTGTCTGGGCTGCTTACCAGGCCCCCCCATCTTGGTAAGACTTGCACACCACCTTCTCTGTCTGAAGCAGGTCGTGCTGCTGGTAGCTCAGCTTGTTAGCTTCTAAACTGCTATTTTGCCAAAACTTAAAATTTTTTTCTAGACCTGTGTGTCTTAGGAGGCAGCCAGTGACTCTGTGCTTCTTTTTAAGATTTTGTTCTTCCAGTCTCAGTTGCTTGGCTTCTCTGTCCTCCATCCTCCTCTCCTCAGCCTAGGAAGGCAGCCATTTTCTTCTTGGGCCCCCCTCTGCCTCCACTACAGTCTGGAACCTGTAAGAAAGCAAAGACTGAGAGATGGAGGGAGGGGGAACAGAGGATGAATGGGGACATACAAAGAATTAAATGTTTTAAGTCCATGTACCAACTCCCCATGATGCAATCATTAGTAACCGTTAGGTACTGCAAATGTGTACTAATAAAAATAAACATTTAAAAAATAAATTAAAAATGAAAAAGAAGACCAAATGGAGTTCACTTTGTGATCGAGCCATGACTAAAAAGGATGGAAATGCCTCAACTCTTGCCTGACTTGGCTTCTTTCCATGCCTGGACACTGTTGTTGAACAGAGATTGACCAATTTTAATAGTTCTGGTGACAGGGTGAGTCATGGCTAGAATTAGAAACTTTGTAAAACCACTGAGGAAAACAACATGATAGTAATATTGAGCACTTATGGACCTTAGGAATTCTTTTCATGTAACAAGGCTTCAAGAAATCTTTGCATGTGTGTACCAGAAAGCATGAATAAGAATGTTTATAGCACCACTGTACATGCTAACAAATTTTTTAAAATCCCATCCATAGGAGAGTTGAGGAATATGCTATGGTGCATTCACACAAAGAGCAGGAAAAACTAAATGAACTACAACAACAGCAGTGATATAGATGAAGCCTTACAACACAATCTTAATAAAAAAGCAAGAATATCAGAACTAAGTGCTTTAACATGAGTCTCTTCTTACACGTTAGGAGAATCATTAACAAAATATACTTTAAAGTAATGTATACAGACGGGATAAAATGATGTAAGTGTAAAAGGAACACAAGAAAAGGATGAACACAAGATTCATAATAGCAGTTGTTTTTGGGAGTGGTGACAGGTGGCAGTAGATGAAGACCACATAGGAAAAGGGGCTAAAGTCCTAGTTTTCAGGGTTCATAAATGTTTATTACATTAAATTAACTAAGTTAACAAAACAGGGCTATCCATGAACCATGGATGACATTTTATCCAGGCCAGTGGCTGAGATTTTAAAAAGAAATATTTCAAACTGGAAACTTCAGGCACAGAGACCCTGGAGGGGAGGATTTCTTTGAGTAGCAGAGCTATCTGAGTCACACAGTTTTAGTGGCTGCTTACTCCATTACCTCTGGGGGCCTCTTAGTTCCTTAAATACTGATGCCAAACCTGTTTTAAAGATCACGGGCAAACCCCCTAAATTTCCATGTCCAGACACCTTGACCTTAACCAGAGTCCAGCGTTTGCTTCTCCTAAAGTAGTAGTACCCCAACAACTGTCCTTTCCCACCTTCCTCTTCCTTTCAGTTCTCTTTGGTGCTATCATCTCCTGAGTGTTGCTGCTACAGCACACAGCTGACCGGGTTTCTTTTCCTACACCATTACTTTCAGAACAAGGTCTTCGTCTGATCATTGTAGGGCCTCTATGTTCTGTCCCTAGCAAATATCTGTAGTTGTGGACTACTCACCAATCCTTGGCACATCTTGTACACTCACACTGCCATGTTTTACTCACACCATTCAGTTTATCTGAAATACTTCTATTCTTATCTATTGACATTTACCATTTTCAAGTCTCAGCAAATCTATTGTCCATTTCTAGGAAGGCTTTGGGAAAAGAGGGAATATGGACAGCATACTTTTTGGCTATCCAGGTGTTCATAAATAGCCAGAGCTTCAGTACAAAGTTCAGACTGCCAGAGATAGAGCCTGAAAACTCCCTCCATGTTGCACACTCAGGCTTGATTCTAGAGATGTGCACATTTATCAGTGGGTCCAGCCAAATCTGAAACTTCGATCATTTGCCCAGCCTCTAGAGATGGTTTTTAAACAGCAAGCAGTGGGTAGAAATTGCTTCAGTTATAGAATTAGACAAACCTGAATCAAATTATGTATCCACCTTTTGAAACGCATTGCATCTATGGGACTTTAGATATTGCCATGCCAAAAACTGAACAAAGAATGTAAATAGTGCATGTGATTCTGCTCATTATTCCATTAAGTTAGCAAATATACTCCAGTGAGCATGAGATGCACTTTAAAATCTGTTGTTATACAAAGCCACATTTATTACACTTCACTGAAAAATTCCAGGATTTCCAAGGTAATTTTGGCTGTGAACAATGTTTTTCTTACTCATTGACTCTGAAATCCTAAGCCCTGCCTGGAGTACTACTCTTCTCTATTAGCTATATGAATTTGGGGAAGCACCCTATCTCTCTGAGCTCTGATTTCCTCATTCTTAAGTGTGTTTAAGAATGTGGAAGATTATATTTTCCAAAGATGTCTTGACTTCTCCTGTTGGCTTATTTCATTTTCTATTTCTATACTAGAAAGCCACAGACTAGGTAATTTGTAAAGAAAGTAGGATTATTTAACTCATGCTTCTGGAGGCTAATGATTCCAGGGGTACAGTGCCTTCACACTACATCATAACAGGAAAGAGACTAAAACTCAAGCCAATGAGTGTGAAAAACAGTGCAAGAGTTTGCTTTTATAACAACGTACTCTAGAAAGAACTGACTTATTCAGTTTCTGTGCCCATGCCTGACCACTCCACCCTAGCAACCTAGTCACCCCTTAGACTCCACCTCTTAAAACTATTACGTTGGTAAATAAACTTCCACCAAAGAATTTTGGGAGACACATTCAAATCATAGCACCCACTTTCCAAAGTCTCTCTTTCCACTCACAGGTGGGATTTATATCCCTTCCCCTGGAGTAGAGATGAGATTATAACTTGTTTGTAATTAACATAGAACTGGAAAAAAAAAAAGGGCATGATATGACCTCAGAGCTAAGTTGCAAAAGACAAGTGGGTTCCATTGTTTATTTATTTTTGGAGGGGACAGGAATAGAGGGCCGAGCCTCTGTCTGAAGGACATAATTGTCCCGAGGCCACCATGCTGTGAAGAAGCCAGGTGAGAGACAGAAAGACATCACATAATGATGCTCTAGTTGAGCACAGAGATACCATGAATTTCTAGACCTGTGACTGGAGTTGCCTCCAGATGATTCTAGCTCACAGCAGTTAAGTCTCCAGCCTTTGGAATTTCCATCTGAGGCCACAGATACCATGAAGCTGAGAGACAGGCCATAGTCTTGTCTCTTTTATGATCTCTTAACATTCCTGACCCACAGAATCCATGTTCATAGTAAAACAGTTCAGGGCCCACTAAGTTTTGGTATGGTTTTTAAAGCAGCAGTAGAAACTGAATCAAGGGTTCTCTGAGGATTGAACAAAATGATACACTTCAGGAATCAGGTACAAAATTTTTGCTTAAAAAATGGTGGCTTCGAGCAGCCTTGCGTTTGATTCCTAGTCTAGCAGCCTTAGACCAGCCATTCTGTTTTGGGGGGCCTACTTTCTCTTAGGAAATGCCTACCTAAGTATCTCAGAGGTTTCCTGTGAGGACCAAGCAGGAGAAAGGATGTGAAAGTGCTATGGATATTGTAATCCTTTCCATAAATCAAAGGGGTTACTATACTTATGTTCTCTAAGGGTTCAGGTAGCAGAGCACTCTGATAAAACTTTAGGAGCAGTTAGTGTCTGAAATCCAAAGACTGAATGACCCCAGTTCAAGAACCTCTACTTATTCCCTGTTGGAAATAACTAACTCCAACCATTTTCATAATAAGCCTTTAGTCACCTACAGTAGCCATAAAACTGGTATGTGTTATGTGTTTTCTGAAAAACATTTGAATAATCAGTCCAGTCATCAAAGAAGATCTTGTTATATTTGACAAAACAACAAAGGAGTGGAATGCTAGTGCAGTGGAAGCTTTCTGTAAGGGTGTGTTTCAGGAGTTCCTTTAAAGGAGAAAGGGAGGAGAAAGGCAAAAATTGTAGTTTCAGATTCCCCAAGTGCCAGGTACTGTGCCAAGCTTTTTACATATATTGTCTCACCCAACCTTCACAAATGATGCTACAAGATGATTTATGTATTAGCAACATTTACAAATGAGGAGAGAGAGACATTTAGAGAAACTAAATGTCTTGTTCAATGTCATAGAAGGATTAAATTTGCATAAAAATCTAGGTCATAAGACATTCTACAATTTTGCTACCCCTAAGTAAATGTTTCTGCCTCAAGGAATTATTCCTCTGCCCAGCCTGCCAAAGCAATTCCTGTTCAGATGTTTGCATATTTAGATAACAACTTTTGTGTTCAATTAATTTACCTCTGAAATTTCATGTTAAAATAATTAATAGCATCTTTTTATTTTTACATCTTTTTTCCTTCCTTAATCTTCCAGCAATCCTGCAGGGAAGGCACCCATGCTATACCCAGGGTATCTCAGATAATAAGAAGGCAAAAGATTGTTTGGTTTGCTCCTAGACTGTAAAAGGTGGTATTTCCTTAGTGGAATATTGAAAAAACTTTAAACATCACTGAAAATTTTATACAGGTTTGCTATCATGTTTAAGGAATGGCTCCATCCTACCATTAACTTTATCTCATGACACAGTTTATATTTTGTGAAAATCTATGGCTATAAATCCATTTTCTGAATATCTGTTGGGTAGTTTCAATTATTTGGGGTTAATTTCCTCTTAGCTCAGGGTAGGTAGTTACTGGATGGCAGATTTTTTTCCCAGGTATAGGAGAAGAAGCAACTCCTCATTTCCTTGTTCTTTGGTTATTTCTGTAGCATAGATACCATGTTTAATTTACTAACTATAGACATATTTTAAAGCAGAAATCACTTTAACTCACTGAAGTCCATTTTGAAAATATTCCTTTAGTGAAAATTAGCTAATATAATTCATACATTCACTTGATGGGGCTCATATTAAGTGACAAATGTCATAACATCCTGCAAGCCTATGAAAGAATAAATATGGATCACCCACACTCTTCAATCCCTGTTCTCCTTTCAAGATGTCCCAGGTATGTTATAAAGTGTGCAGTTGTCTAATTTACATATGCATACCAATATGGACAGTAGCACTCAGCTTACTAAACTCTGGTGAAGTTTTCTTGCTTTTTTAGATTGCTTTTTTAAAACCTAAATAGAATGTCTTGTCGGACATGAATCTTACATATGTGAAAAAATTGCATAGACCCCTCACACACACATACACACACACAGACAAGTGCGTGAAAATACTCAGGAAATCTGAACAGGCTCTGTGGCTTATACTAATGTTAATTTCCTTGTTTTGATATCAGGCAATAGTTAAGCAAAATGCTATCACCGGAAAAAACTAGGGGAAAGGCACAATGAAATTTCTCTTCATTTTGCTTTTGCAACATCTTGTGAATCTATAATTATTTCAAAAATTACATAAACAAAAAGATTTACCTTTCTAGGATCCCTGAGTATTGCTTGCTGCACCTTTAGGACACTGAGTCCTTATGGAAATCATGGTCCTCGCTCACTCTGAGACCTGGAAAAGTGTTTTTCTCTCTTTGGGCTCATTTCACTTACCTGTAAAATGGGCAGTTGGGTCCAAAACCACATTCAGTCCTAAAATTTCAGAATTGTATAGGCACAGTTTTGAGCAAGGGGCAATAAATCTGTTTGATAATGGGACTGCATATGTTTGGCTATAGCTAGTCCCATTCAGTTTATCTCTTAGACATGTAGCCTCTAATCTGGAAAATGAAATTGGAGCTATTCTTTTCTTCCTCTGTGGTCCTTCAAGGGCCTTTGCACCAAGCACACTCCAAAATCCGCTTAGACCACATGGTAGCTATTCCCCGCTTTCTTGTTCAATGCTAGCTGCGGAGGAAAAATATCCCTTTGGCGGCCAACTTGGAAGAGAAGTAAGGGAATCTGAAGTAAGAATCAAAGTCAGCAGAAATTTGCAAATGTCACCCTGACACTGAAAGGGGAAACTTGATTGTTCTCCAATGTGATTGAAAGTTCATCCTTGGAGCAAGCCGGCAATGGTGTGGGGTCAGGACGGGGGTTGTTCTATGCTTTTTCCCATTCAAACATAAGGTTTGACCCTGGTAACTGCTCAGTTGGGAATATATATTTATCTAGGATAGGAGTAGCCAAAGCCCTACAGACATTTAGGCTATGTACCTTCCTTTGACCCTCTTTTTCAATTTACTATATAAATAGCCATATGTTAATAAAAAGATGAACATAAAAATCTGTTTACTGTAGCAGTGTTTCACTTTTGAAAATCTGGAAACAATTTAAATATCAATCAATAGGGGATTAGTTAAATTATGCCAGTAGTTTTCAAATTTGAACAATGAATCAATAAGGTTAAGGGAAATTACATAAAGATGGCATCTTTTATTTTGCATAACAAACATTACAAATTGCCAGTAGCCACTAATTCTGTTACCCCATCAAAGATGAAAGGGACCCCATCAAAATAAAGGCATTTCCACCAGCAAAGGACCACTACAAACATGTCAACATATGAGAAGGGGAGATGTTCTTTAGTGGAACAAATGGTGCCATTTGAATAAGCCCTGTAGATTAGCATTAATATTGTATAAGTGTTAATTTCCTGGTTTTGCTAATTATTTTGTGGTTTTATTAAGAGAGCATTATAGTTTTCAGGCAATACTAAGTATTTAGTGGTAAAAAGCCATGATATCTGCAGTATATCAGAAAATCTTCAGAGAAAAGGAAGCCTATGTTTGCAACTCCTCCAGAGATTGAAATGATCTCATAATACAAAGTTTAAAATGTATGTATTCTTTTTTTAAAAAAAATGAGAAACACTGTTGTTATGAGTTGTTAGGCTGGAATTTCTATTAGAGTGACTTAATTTGTGCAACAGGACATAGTTTACATTATCCAACTAGATCTGGTCATTTTTTAAGACTTGTAAAATCACTTTCAAAGTGCTATGTTGAAGAAAGGAGAGCAATGTTTGAGTCTGTCATTCAATGCATAGATTCTTGACAGCTCATGTGAAGCAAAGGAAAGGCTATTGGTCATGACCACCACCTGCTCTGACTTCACCCAAGAACCCATAGCTAGAATGGCAGCAGAAAGTCTAATGTGTTGGTTAAGCTTCATTATGCCACCTTGATTGGCTCAGAAGCCACCAAGGGGCTTAGGAAAGCATATGCTCCAGGGTGTGTCCGGGTGGATCATGGAGTTGGGAACTTGGTGTCTCTTGCCTCTTCCTCTCTGGCACTGCTCCCCTTCCTCTACTGCCAGCTCTCATGAACTGAGCAGCTTTGCTTGGCCACACCATGTTATTTCTGTGTTGAAGCCAGATGACCATGGACTGTATCCCCTGAAACCAGGAGCCAAATTAAACTTCTCCTCCTCTAAATTGTGAGTGTCAGATATTGTGCCCACAGTAGCGATGCGAAAGCTGACCAATATAATGATTTCTGTTTGAGCGTAGCAGGGGATTTGCTGCATATCCCACAGAATGGGATCCCAACAGCAACGTAAAACAAGAAGTTTCTTAAAATGGGGCCATGTGTTATTTGACAGATAACAAAGTAGAACATGTGCATACAGGGGCTGGGGATATAGCTCAGTGGAATAAGCGCCTGCCTAGCAAGCGGAGGGTCCTGAGTTTGATCCCCAGTTCCGCCAAAA